>BHDV01006789.1:142537-170067 GCA_005406045.1 Adoxophyes honmai
TATTGGCAACTATAAAGTGCACTTGCTAGGTTCGATGGGTCTCATAACTTCGCTTCTAATTGTGATAGGAATACAGGTGTTTTTTGCATTCGACGCAGCGCAAAATTTGGGGCAGATTCATCGAAAAAAAGGATTTTGCCAAAATATGTCCTTGCTAGGTTTTGATTTGGGACAGCCGGTGTGTGATCACCTCTTTTTTTTATTTTGGCCAGTCGAGTAATAACCTGGTCAAGTTAGACAATACAAAAACATAAAACTCCGACAAAGCCAAATCTCCGTAGAAACCTTAGTTTTACCATAAAGAATAAAGTGTCAAAAGTCCCCATTGATCCCATGTGAGCTAAGCTAGTTATTCGGGTCCAAATGTCAAAATTTTTGGTTTTTTGGATTTTTCTCGAAAACGGTAAGTAAGTTTTATCAAAAAGTACCTCAAAGCCAAGTTGTAGATCTCAAAATATTCTATAAAACGGTTCTTACTAGTTTTTCTCTAAAATCCACCGTTTGCCAGATATTGCGCTAATAAGAATCACTTACTACATGTCGGTCTACAGTCTACACCACGTACTGTACAGTCAGCTGCAGAGAAGAGTAACCCCCTAGTAATGAGACATAGTATGCGCAGGGGGTTACCTTTCTCTGCAGCTGTCCGTACGAAGTAGTGTATTCGGCGCATTTTTATCAACGTAGTTTCTTCGGTAGGCCTATTCCACTAAACCTTATAATTATAACGTTATTTCCAGGAACATTACTAATTTAATAGTATGAATACTATTGATATTGGGTATGGGGTAAAACTGTCGTTCTATAATCGATAGAAATATTGAACAGCAGATGCCAATAATGACTATCCTGTCTTCCTTCAACATAAGCATCTGGTATTTAACATTTCTATCGAGTATAGAACGTAACTATAATGCGAAACCGTAATTGAATTTAGTGTACCTATTTTCATTAATTTTCTAATTATAATTTAATTTTAATTGTTTATAATGTTATATCTATCCGTATATCCGCTTCCGTGGCGCGTTATTCCTGGTAATTAGTACGAATTGGTCCAATACATATTCAGCTAATCTCGATATAAATGAATGTACCCGTTTTATTTCTCTATGAGTGAGTCTCACGTAGTTTTATGTTTATAATAGGTAGATATTTGTGTTACCGACAAATCAAGTTAACAAAACGTGTTTTTGCCACGAATACATAATTGACTTGAGTATTTAAAGATTAAAACTGTCATTTGTATGCAAAATTCCATTGCCTTTGCTTTGGTTGGTATCGGTCTAAGATAGGTAGGTACTTTATGTATACGCACACGTAAAGTCGAATATTAGCGGGTCGCGGAGTGAAATGTTTTACGTTAAAGAAAAATACCTAAAACACGGGATATTTGTCTTGTTTTCGTCAGACTGAAACAAATATGTCCTAAAGAGTAATTTTGCTGCTTGGACTGGTTGCTAACCTAACCTGTCACCTAAAGCACCTATTTCTTTAGTCCCCTCTTTCGACATCTGAAGAAATGAGAAGGTGTTATTCTATCCCGACACCACAGAGGCACCAAACTCCGTTTGATTCCGACAAAAACCTAAAAGCAAATGTGGCACAACCGGGCCACCTGCGTTTATATACGCCACAGAATCTATTATTATACAGTTCTGTTTCCCACAATTCCGTTGAGGAAACCTTATGTCTTCACGTACAGAGTCGAGGATGGGTAAATTTGGGTGAAGTCGGGACGGGAGGAATGGTTTTCAGAATCAGGAAGTCTGTACAGCCAACTCGGACAAGTCGGCCCGGTGAATCAGTTGCCGATCTATTCTGGTGGTTTGAACTATCTGGGACATTATTCGACCTGAGGACGTTTTCGGGAATATTTTTACATCTACACTGTCAACTGTACACTTTTAAAAGTCTACATTTAATTCTGATACTTACTTCACAAGTGCAAATATTAAGTTCAGAAATAATGCAATAGCGCCTGTGTTCTCAAATGGATAATGGATAAAACACCGTTCATATTTATGCAAATTGGTTTAGTCAGGAGTAAAAAGAGAGTGAATTATTAAAAAATGTTCTCCATTATGGCCCTGCTAATTGTGTCTGAACATTTATGTAGAAAGTAGGAATATTATGATCTGGATGAATATATTTTTTAAGCATTGACTCTGTATGTACTGCCATGGTAGCCCAGCGGTTTGACCTGTGGCCTCTCATGGAGAAGGTCGCAGTTTCGAACCCCTGGCTCACACCTCTATGTTTTATATTAGTCTAATTCAATATATATTGCGAGCTATTCGGTGCAAACATTGTGTAGAAAATTGTACACAGCGACGTAATTCAGCTGTATGAAGTTCCCAATTTACATTGGGTCCGCGTTGGAACTACAGGCCAAGCCCTGTGCCCAGCAGTGGGACGTATTTAGGCTGGATTAGGTATATTGTATTACAAAACCCTCAGTCGTTAACCTTTCTAATTAATGTATTACAATGATTTACAATTAATAAATAAAATTAGCCAAACGTCATTAATGAAACGAAATTATCTTATGCACCTTATAAATCCATAGCAACCCAAACTCTAACATGCTTGAATAAGATCTAAAATGGCTTGAATTATTCTCAATATTGTAATGAGCTATTTGACATATTGAAATGGCAACAAGTCATCCGCCCGCATGCCAACACGTACAAGATAGTGTCCTAATGGAGCAATTACACTACTGCGTCCGCTAATTGCTGAAAGGGGTACGTACGGTCCCCGGCAACTAACTTGGCAAGATTTTAAGTAATGGTGGTAAGTTCGCGCAATGGAAAAAGCATTCAAAGAGCGCATGTTGCCTGTCCGGTCTATATACATCTTGAAAAGGAATGCACAGGCACTCTACACGGCTCTCTCTTCATCCACGAAAGAAATGGAGAGGTGCATTTCTAATTTCAACGCCAATTTTAAATGTGTTTTCAGTTCCCGGCATCTGACTTGGCAATTTTGAAGTAGCGGGGGCAAGATAGAGTATCGCTATACGTACCAGGGAAAAAGTTGCGCGAACTTACCACACATACATCACGCCTGTATTTCCAAATTGGGCGGGCAGAGCACACGAAAAGCCACATGAACAAAACCATGAACCATTTCACGCTCCGTATCCACCTTTAGCATAATTTCTAGATGCCAAGTCAGATAAAAGAGGTAAAATAGTGATAGATACTAGCCTATCGCCTAAAATACCTTTCCCTATTTCCCGCAGATATCCACGGAAAAAATGGAGAAAGGACTTACCCCCACTACTTCAAATCTTGCCGAGTTAGACGCCGGGGTCTGTGCACCCGTAGATTTATGTATGTCGTGACGCCGACCAGCGCAGGAAACTGGAGTCATTGGCCGGGCGTCATGTATTAGCTAAGTCAATATTTTGCTGAGCGAGTAGAGGATACGTCTCAATGGTAATAATCCGGTTTGCGTAAATTCGTTTGGCTTTTGCTGTCTACCATTATACCATAGGACTTCCAATCCCGCGGCCTGAAGCGTTTCAGATGCTCTGCCTACTCCGTATGTATGTATGTAACTCTTTATTGTACAAAATAAACATGGCAAAATAACAAACAAAATAAAACGTAAGTAGGTACAGTCGAAGTCATACTCTGTCACTTTGATCGCAGCAACAATTGCATACGATTTTTCAAATATGACGTTAAATAGAAAAGGTACTAAAGTGTAAATATATTTTTGACCTCGACTGTACAAACATATCTTATAAGGGATCTCTTCCTGCTAAACTTACTCCGTTTGGGAATACAAGCGTGGTCATTGAACCAATTGATTCCTGACCCACCATAGAAACTTTAAACAGTAAACGTCATAGTGACATTGCATTGCTCGACAGGCGAAATCTCTGTAACGTTTATTTTGACAACGTTCTGCGACGGGTCAGGAATCAGTTGGTTCGATAGTATGTATGAGTCATTATCAGGGGTTACTACAAACCATAAACAATGTAAAGCTTCCCATGACTGCAAATAATTCACGAGCGGAAGTTTAAACTAGGCGGTCTGTTTTGATAGTGCATCGTCTACGTCCATACTCCGTTATTACGTCAATACGCATACCAATGGATTGGTAAGACGTATTATGCATAACATAAACATCACGGCCTGTTCGCTGCAGGCTGGCAGAAACAACATAGCGTCATCATCATCATCATCATTTCAGCCATAAGACGTCCACTGCTGAACATAGGCCTCCCCTTTAGATTTCAATACCTGTTGGAAGCGACCTGCATTCAGCGTTTTCCGGCGATCTTTATCAAGTCGTCTGCCCTATCTTGTAGGTGGACGTCCTACGCTGCGCTACATAGCGTCAGTTGCTTCTAAATCTGTCATATTCCTCTTGCTTCATCCACATTCAGCCCTCTCGTTATACACGCTCGACAGTTTCGAGTAGGTAGGTACTTCTGATTTGGCCTTTATTTAGAACATCGCTAAGACGAAACATACATGCAATAGAATATAAACAACCCTCTCCATTTACTCCGAGGATGTTCTAAGAGGCGTCTATGTAAAGAGGTTTAGGTTTGCTTTAGGCGACCGGTTAGCAACCTCTCAGAATTACACCTCTTTCAAATATGTAAAGTCAAGGATTTCACTATATACTCGTAACGTTTTTCTGCTCTATCTACCTTATTAGGACATACAGACGACATGTATGTATGTAGATATGTACGGACAGCTGCAGGGAAAGGTAACCCCCTGTGCATATAATGTCTCATTGCTAGGGGGTTACTCTTCTCTGCAGCTGACTGTACGTAGTAAAAATGTACAGTCAACTGCAGAGTAAAGTAACTGCCGCCCATAAAATGGTTACATTTCATCCATTATCAGGGGGTTACTTTTCTCTGCAGCTCTCCGTACTATTATTGTATGTATGACATTACGTCATCCTCGTTTGTTCTGTCAAAAAAAGTTCTTGCTCAGACAGAATCTTTTATTGATACAATTGCTCATTCTTAATGCTCCAATCCTGGCACTTCTTCATATAATCCAAGTCCTGGGACAGTTCCTTCGATACCGTTTTGATGTCAGCTGTGGAGGCGGAGCTGGTGCCTTTGACCCTGGGCTTGATGTAGGGCTGGACCATGGTGGACCAGGCTCTGCCAAAGATGGTGATCAGGCTTATCACAGACAGCCCTAGGAGAAAGCCCTGGAAAAGAGGTAAAGGTAATTGGAGAAAGTCGAGATAATATCCAATAGTTCAGCTAAAACTGACTCGACAAAATAGTAATAGAAAACCGCAAGTAACCACATTTTAACCGTCGACTTCTACGTCGACGACTTTCTGATCAGCTAGAATATTTTTAACACCATGAATTCGAAATATATTAGAGCTACAATTGATAACTGAAAGGGCATTTCATGATACTGTAGAGACACGTTCAAAACTTGGGTGATCCTTCTCAAGAGTGTGCTAGATATGCTTTTGTTTAGATGGAATGAAATATTATTCATTTCCCGTGTCTTCGAAAATTCACTTTGTACTCTACATGTGATTTAATTTTAAAATTGACCACAAATTTCGTTTCACAACATATAACTTCTATTTTCCTGTTCATTACGCTCTTATTTACCGCATTATTTCAACATTTACTGCCGTCACCGTTCCCAATGTCAATATAACTAACATCTCCATTATTCACGGCTCTCTGATCTCTGGATTTCAAATTACAAAATCATTTTGCAGCACTACTGCGTGGGAGACTAACTTTGGGATGCCTAGAACGTAAAATAAACACCGAGAGACGTATTTACGAGGAAAATTGTTCAGTAATTCATCTCAGCCATAAATATTTCTATGGTGTAGCTGAGGCCGTTCATGAGGTTATATTATTTGGAGCATCGCCAAGCGAGTGATGCATGGAGAGGCTGATGACAGATTTTAACTATTCTTGTGTATGCCATGAACTTATCTAGCCTGGTGGTCCATTCATGTTCCATTGTCACTGGTAGAGCAAATACAAGACAGACAGGTAGGCAGAGACAATAGAGCGTCACGCGCTTCTAATCTGATCTGATAACATCTCTCGTTCAATCCACATTGCTAGAACATTTTATAGACTTATCTTACCTACCCATGTCAATCTTTATTGCCAAGAAAAACATCTTATGAGATGTTGATGTATGCCGCCACGCCACTCTCAACACCGGAACTCGGTCTGGTATTGACAGTAAGACAGTTAAACTACTGACACGAGGGGGTTCTTAGTATTCTACGTTGGCAATACATCAGTAAAGAGCGCGTACGCAAGTTTTGGACGGTGATGGTGATCATTTATCATCAAAGTTATCTCGCATTTATAAAGCCCTGTTGACTTTGCGCGGTTTCGGCTGCTAAGGGTACCGCTATAAATCTTACTACCCACCGTCTACTCTAGTGGTGGTCAATTCCTACTATGAAAAATGTTGTGACCCATGGTCCACCTGACGAGTTCACCCAGATGAACATGTTGGGTCGGGAAGGGTTTAGCAGCAGTAGAAGAGAACATATGACATTAGATGATAGACTGCAGTAGTATCAGTAGAATCTCTAGTCTACCCAGGACCCAGGTGAACCATGAATCCGTAGTCCACTCAGAGGAATCAATCAGATGGAACCCAGGCAAGGAAAGGTAAATTAGTGGGCTAAATAACTTACGATGCTCCCTCCGAGGTCAGAAATAAACAAATTGAAGTCGTAGTTGTGACGTTCTTCATACACGGACACCATCATAGTATTGAAGTGCAGGTACAACTAGACAAAGGAAGAAATATTACGGTAAAATCAATTTCATTGATCCTTAAGGTGACAAGACGTAGCAAATACGAAAAAGAATAATTTTAAACAAAAAAAAAACCGACTTCAAATTAGCTTTATCCCGAAAGGAAACTTCTGTTTATTTAGAAATTTCCAGTCTGCAGGTGCATTCAGTATTGAAAGAATTATCCTTTAACTCCTAAACATTAAGGAGTTGACCTATCATCATCAGCTCAGTAATTTTTTTTATTGCCAAGCGTAATTACTGGTGTAGCTTTGAAAAATGTACTAAAAACATTACCTGTGACTATAAAATTAGAGGGTTGCCCTCGATTTCCCTAATATTCCATCATCAGGTCAAGGTATGCTGACAATCGGACTACCTGGAAACTATACCCTTTCAGACCAAAAAAAGAATTTTCCAAATCGGTCCAGGCGTCTTCGAGTAATCAGCGAAAACACATAAAAATACTCCCCATTTCTTCTGTGGATGTCGCAAGAGGCGACTAAGGACATAGGTTAAAGTAAATTTTAGGCGACTGGCTCGCAACCTGTCACTATTATACTTGCCACCTTAAAACAAAAAACAAAATAATGGGTAAAAAAAAATTGCAAAGCAAAGATCAAACTTAGCTACTTAGGATCATAACAGTGCACGCAGTACTGCTTTACGGCAAGAGTAGCGGGTAAAACGGTGGTAGCGATTCCGACGTACCCAGCACGAGCTCTTATTATTACCTGGGTTTTGCGTTCCTGAACACAACAATGCACGCACTGCTGCTTTGCGACTGCAATAATAGAGGATAAGACGGTGGTAACAATCCCGACGTACCCTGTATGTGACCCTTCGTACAGGAATAGTAGTATGTTGTAGTTGGAATATTCACTTAAAGTCCATATGTCATTTTCGAATGCCCGTTGATGTCTTTTTTTTTTATTTTAAGGATAATTCAAAAACTACTAGTTAGATCTTAATGAAATTAAAATGGGACCAATGGGAAGCCATTTCCAATCAAACAAAAAAAAAATCATCGAAATCGGTCCACCCGTTTAGAAGTTCTGAGGTAACATACATAAAAAATAAAAATAATAAAAAAAAAAAAAAAATACAGCCGAATTGAATACCTCCTTTTTTGAAGTCGGTTAAAAAGATAAACATGATGCTATTATCGAGTTAGAAGTAAGTTATGCAGGGCGTAAACGCAACTAAAGTCTGATTAAGATAATTTCTGGTAAACGTTAAGAATTATTTTATAATTCCAACGGAATATCATTGTAATGTCATACACCCGCCTAAAATTGCTAAGTGACATTTTTAGACGGCACTAGTTCGATTTTAAAGTGTCGGTGACGTCACTAGGTTTGTATTGTGGAAATAACTGTCAGTGTCATAGGGATCAAGGTTCCCTGGCCCACTATAGTAACAACAGTAAAAACATGTATAATTAAGAGAAATATTTTTGCATCGAGCACGTTTGTACACATGTGTGTGTTGTTCCTCTCGCTATACGATTTTATTTCTGCTGAATTCTGTCTGGTAGGGCTTGACAAATAAACAAATTGTTAATTGTTGTTAGTTGTTAGTTGTAATTGACTGACAAGATAAATACAATTTTCCACAAGTAAACCGAGTGCTTTTTGTGTGAAATAGTGCCCAAGAAATTCGGATACTTGGCCGCATCTCAATGTTAAGAGGCATTAATATAATATTCCAACTTTATGTAAAACGAGCGTGATAAAAAAACATCTTACATGGGTTTCCAACACGGCATCTCCAAAACTGAGGGCCCAGACTTTCTGAGAGGAATCCCATGTGTAGTCGCTCCGACGGAACGTGACGAAGGCATTGTAGAGGTAGGCGCGGCAGATCCTGGGGCAAACCGTGCAGTTGTGGTCTTCGTATACGCTGCGGGAAAGTGGGATGTGTTTTAAGGAAGATTCACGAGCAAGTTGGTGCCCATCACCCATAGAAAGTTGGCTTTGTTGCTAACCTAAAAGCATGGGTCCTCCACACTACCCGCAAAGTTGAACGATGTTAAACGAACACGAGCGCGTAGATGCCACTTCGGCTTAAGTCGTCAAACTTTACCTCGTCTCAGGCGACTTCCATTTGGTGTCGGTTGTTGCGCCTGGGTTTGAATGGGCTCGTCGCGAAGTTGAACGAGTGTGTAGCATCGCTTCGGACTTTAGCCAAAGAATTTGAAATTCTTTGGTTTTTTTCTCTACAGAGGAGGCATATACCTCACGTGCCAGTAATAAAATGGTTGCTTTTTTACCTTCCTTGTCGGAACACAGCTGGGCACTGATGTTTTGTTGCACGATAGTAGCGATCCACGAGCTCCTACCACACGAACTCTTTCATGGACATTTGGGTGGACAGTCCTAACTGACACATCCGGTCCGCCCACTGGCTACCCCGGAGTGGTGCACCGTGCAATGCAGGTTTGGGATTCCTAGCCCTCTCCCGCTGGTGCTGCTGGGTACGGGCTCGCTGCTATCGGTTCCTCTCTAAAATAGTGAGGTAACAAGGCAGCTGACCCATGCCCCGGCGACGTAGACCTTTGGTTCGAACTGAGACTCACTTGACATAAGCAGTGATGAGGTTCCTCATATCGTTGTAGTTATCGCAGCGAGGTAGGTCGCTGGTCATCCAAGGTCCGGAGCAGCCAGCCGCCTCGCCAGCTAGAGTGGACACGTAGTCGGTAGTGCACTGGAAGATGATGTGGTTCTTGAAGAACTTCAATGGAATTGAAACTGATGACGGAAGACATGTTTGCAGTTTAAATTTGTAAAATAATGAGAAAAAAACTACTAGTATGAAACAAGGGAGTCTAAGGTATTCCAGGGATTGTGATTTAGGTATGTTAGTTGAGAGCGATCTCGTGAAACATAATGTCGACCATAAATAAATAGAATACCTCGTTGGCACTGTAGTTTTCCCAGCTGACACAAGGGTCTCCATCTTGGCTGATTTTCTCATACTGGTCTACCGTTAGTTTTACATCAAGGGTTTCTCCAGTATTGACATAAATGTAATCTATCAAGCCGCCGTTGTAAACCGCCACTTCTGTGAAACGTGTCAAACAAAAACTGTAGGCACTTAACTGAGTGCTAGTATTTCCAGCCGATTTAATATCAGATCAGATTTCCATCGTCATCTCTAACTCAATTAAATCTAGATACCCACTTAGCTCTCATTAAAAAGCTATTTTCTTGTAGATTATTTGTTTTTCGTCAGTATCATACAAAGAGTAAAAATAATACTAACTTAGATATTCAACAAAGAACTTATATAATTATAACCATTTAGGACTGCATACCAGATTCGAAAAGAAAATCTATTCTACTGGTAAAGAATTCCTAAATCAAACGACAAAACTATTATCATTGATCAAGAAAGATTTCACGTTCATATCACGTATTGTATCGTTGGGATCAGTAATTGTCAAATCGAGGACCTGTTCCGCAAGTTTAATGAAGAAATGACCTTCAGGAGTAATTCTAACACTTCTAACCCACCAGTAAATGGTTCCTTGGAGTAATGCACGTAGACATTGTACCCAGGTGGGGTTGTGCTGATGCTGTTGAGGATATCCTTGGTGCTGTGCCGCAGTGTTAGGGAGTATCCTGATCCTCGAGATGCCTTGTTGCTCAGGACCTGTTGGAGACAAGTAGGAGAAAGGAGTTGTATCCCTAACTCTTCGTATGGCATAGCGTTGAGTCATAGAGAAGGCGAGAGTTCTGAAATATCAGTACAATTATTTAAGTGCATTTTACTGTGATATAGTAACAGGTAATGGTACCTACTTTAGGTGTCAGTGTATGGCATTTTCCCTGGACAAAACCAAGTCGCGATGTTACAGCAACATCTAGAAGGAAACAATATTTCTCGCTCATTTTTATTTCAAAACAGAACTCCGTAAGTGTTCCAGTCCACATCATCTATTAATGTGTACTTGCTTATTAATTAATGGGTTAACCTGTCACGTTTCAATCAATCGTGATTCTAAGCGCTTAAAACAACACCATAATACAATATTAAGAAACTTTGTTGGCTTTCTTAAACTACGTGCAGATAGGATCACTACATTACTACTAGTATTCTTGTAGAAGTTGTAGATAAATTCTGAAGTGGAGACATTGGATGGACAAACGTATCATAAGATGCCCTCAGACTCAATGGAGTGATGATCTTCGCAAGGCTGGCAAGAGCTGGATAGTAGTAGTGTGAGATAAAACTATGTCCAGTAGAAGAGCGTAGGATGATGAAGGGTGTTCTTACTTTCCACAAATCCATCGAGACCGTACTGCACAAAGAACTCGTCTTCTGTGTAGGTGATGTCTTCCCATAGCTGATCCAGAGTGGTGGCTGAGAAGTTGAAGTTCCTCCACACTGATGTGAACCTTGGATGGGAGTAGAGCCCATATTCCTAAAATAAAGAAAGGAAGTAGTAAGATGATCAATGTTGGACACCACATACTTATATCGAAATAGATACCGCAAGTTCCTACATTTGTTTGAAAACCAAGCGTGCCACTTTTTCTTTACCTACTGTAACGTCACATGAGCGCTTTAGTGATGGGCATTGACAATCCGAGGGAAACAGGTTCAAAGCTGTCGCTGCCTTATTTATCTGTTATCCTGTCTCTACGCAGTTACACCTAATCTAAGTGCTAGAAAACTAAATGAAATCGCGTCAAAGGAAGAGGATTGCTCTCCCTTTTGGCTCCGTTTTGGGACGCGAAGTACATACACTTGAGTCATCTATTTCAGTATAAATCTGTGTTGGACACACATAAAATAACAATAAATAAATAACTAAATAAATGACGCCTCTATTCCCAAATGCTGGCACTATCAAAACCATGACTA
Organism: Adoxophyes honmai; assembly: GCA_005406045.1. NCBI lineage: Eukaryota > Metazoa > Arthropoda > Insecta > Lepidoptera > Tortricidae > Adoxophyes > Adoxophyes honmai. Next base: position 154,191 of record BHDV01006789.1, read on the forward strand.
TTTCACGTTTTTTTACCACGTGAAGGATGCTGGAAGAATACATCAAGAAAGCTTTAAACACACTGACAATGGACTCTAACGACGCGGCGCGATGGTATCCGGAAAAAAAACCGTTTCGTTCATACCATCACGCCACCGCGCACGCTCTGCTTCCGCTGTCAGTCCGTTGGGAGCGTAAATTGTTTACCTCCATTTTGTCAAATTTGTAAGGCGGCTCCCGGCAGAAGGTAAGGCTGGGGTACATGAGCGTCTCGTTGAAGTCGAAGTGCGTGTACGTCGTTATTGGGATGTTGATCAACTTCTGGACGCATGCTGTGATCTGGAAAACACATACAAGCTGTAACAGGCCCCCAGGCGTTTACGTGGGTAAAGAATCCCACTGAATCACGGGGCAAGGTAGGGCAAATACACTCACAAATGTTAACGACAGTACATATTTTTAATTAAGTTAATGTACTGAGTTATAATTATAACAAAACTCATAGAACAAATTTTTAATGTTGTTGTTTATGATTTTGGCTATCTATACTACAAATCCTAATTAGATTCCAACATACGTCAAAAAAACTACCAAAGATGGCAGATTGTCAAAGTGACACGTGTCATCATCATTGTGACGTTTCAGGGAAAACCAACCTTTTCATACAATAATTTTATTATGTTATAATTAAGTTATTTTCAAATACGGTAAAGGTCATCCTAATTTTAATAAATGTTTTCTATGCATTCATCACCTAACAGGTCTTGGTTCGGTAAGGTCATTATGCTAGCTTTAGCGAGTGCATTTGGTAATTATCCTAATAACACTGAATTTTCACACATAAAACCCATATCCGATAAACAAAGTATTCTCTATGTTAATGTGTTGCACATGGATAGTTTACATATAGGTACTAGGGTAACCTAACCAGTTAAAAAGTTTTACTGTGATTGACTATAAAACATTACAAGCTTACACATCTAGCTTACAAATAATATTAATTCTGCCTACATGCGTCCCACAGCTGGGCACAGACCTCCTATCAAGCATGAGAGAGATTGGGTTTAATCCTCATGCTGGCCCAGTGCTGGTTAGGTTTGGTTAGATTAGGATTACATAATAATACATGTTTTCCTTCGCCAAAAAGTCAGATGTCGAATGAAGTGAGAATTGACAACGTAGATGTTATGGCCACCACAGGATCCACCATGTCCACCATAAAGGTCATGTCCACACACGCTCAGTTGTCAAGTTTTGAAGACGTACGTAAAAATATAATTGTTTTTTTTTCTTCTTAAAAATGTAATCGCACATTATAAGAGTATTAATTGATACCAAATGTTATCAAACCCTGAGTTATTGCCTGTGTTATATAAACTTTTCTCCTTTAAAACAATTTAATTAAATATCTTTTTTCGCGACGAGTATTTAAATAAGATTATTTATTTAAGAAGGAAAATTAAATATTGTCTTTAATATTATAAATAAAATAAACAGCTATCTATAACATTTACAGAAGTGAAAATTTACCGATCACCTAATGTCATTATAATGACAACACTTTTTTGACGTATGTTGGAATCTAATTAGGATTTGTAGTATAAGTTAAACGACTAGTCGTGCGAGATTGTCAATGTTTTACAAGTAACCATTATATTAATTTGACGCGAATGTGTCTTTCGATGCGTCTGTTTGTCTGTGTTCTTTAATCATTATTTTTTTAATAATATATATCATTCATATTTAATTTTATAAAGTTACAAAAATAAAACGCAATCAATTAATAAATTTTATTGACAACCACTAACCTCCTGCCAACCTCTTGTTTCTATGTCTGCACTCGACAGCTGTAGTACCTATTTTTTTTTATTTAAAACATTGGCTACAAGGCCTCCAGCTTAAACATTTACAGAAAAATAGTATCTTAATTCTATAATACTTAGGTCTTACAAATAATTGACAGCTGTATACTTTTTCACAGTTGGTGGCACAGAGAAAGGGCAAATGCCATATTCAGCCAACAAGAGTGATAAAAATTTGCGAACCGAGTAAACAAACAACTAAAAATTATTTAATATCTCGATTAGTATTGCTTTGTACATAAATGCCGAACTCAAGGCAAAAGAAGTGATTAAATTAATCATTTAATTTTGTTTTGATGGCAAAGGACTTGGAGTCATAGCAATAAAACAAAAGTTTTAAGCACTAGTGCGAAAAAAATAACTTTGCTTTGCGTATGATTGGTACCTACACAAAACATCACTTTTTCAGTAAATGTGTGGGGAAATCTCTCTAGAGAGATCTCTCTCCAGACAAATGTTATAGTTGGGGACCAAAGTCCACAGAGAAAAAGTTGGAAGTTGTATTTATGCAATTGATCTTCGAAACTTCGTTGGCGCGATGCAGGATTGTTTAGTTCGGCTATTCGACGATAGGTGGCGTTAAGGCGCTACAAATTTATAAAAACATCCTCACCTGTTGCAGCACCACCCCGCTGCAAATGACCACTATGAGGGTGCGTATCAAGTTGCCACCCTTCAAACATCGAGCACATCGTTGTCTGATTGACACACCAGGGGGCTCTGTCTATAACAATACAATAATAATATACTTATTTGAAGGTCCAGTACTTCTAAGGAATAACGAAACGATTGTGGGTGATCGGATATCGGATCCTGCACTGCCTGTTGCCACAGTATTATATTATTAATTAAGTTAACACTTTACTGTACAAAGAACACGTCATATAAGCAAAATGCATGGTTAAGTACAAAGGCGGACTTTTTCCTTAAGGGGTTTGTCACAGCCAACCTTTGAGAGAGAGAGAAAACTTAATAACTGGGACCGACAAAAAGAGAGGCTACAATAAACAATGAAATATCGTACATTCGCAAAATATTCCCAAAATCCTACTGGAAAAAAGGCAAATATTAACAATACCATTATAGGTTTCCAAATAGGTACGACATCCATAAAATCAACACGGCGATTTCTAATAACATTGCCTCTATTAAAAACAAAAATGGTCTGGATTCAAAATCCTGGGAGAAAACGGCTAAAAACACTCGCATGGAAATTTTGTCCGTGTTTCCTCAGGGTCATCGAAAACTAGAGTTCACAAGAACTTACCTCAGCATCAATAGAACCTTTTTCCTTTGACATGGCTAGACCACGCCGCACGACCGCTCGTTGACAGAAGTCCGCGGCCTGTCCACTGACCGCCGCCAAACAATATTAACATTGACTATTTACAGCCGTTAACTGCAGTATAATGTTATAAATTAAGATTATACCACTTAGCTTCATTATTAGAACCACCAAGGTCACTTTTGTTTGTTTGCTTAATAGGTACTTTCCCGTTTTTTTTTTGTTTTTGCATGTTGCACCACTCTCGTTGAGCAGTTAAATTTTGCATACAATGCGACAGCAAATTTTGACACCTCGTCGTGAAGCTCGTCAAAAAATTTACTGTGTTATGTTAGTGAATAACACTACTGTTTTGATCTGTGTCCTTGTCGAGATCGCCTTTTAGTGATAAAGTCACATAACTTCTATCGTTAAGGTCTTCCGCTCTGGAGCTTCTCAAAAAGAACCAGTAACAAACTGAAATTACTAGAGTCTCTCGTCTTGGTGTCTCGCCGGCAGGCAAGCACTTTATACCTGTAGCGACCCCAGCGCCACCTATAGACCAGTAGCATAACTTCTTCCACAAACGTCATCACCTGTCAAAGTGTTCTACTTCGCGCTAAAGACGTTTCGAAGGTCGGTTGTATAACTACCAATTTTCACTCTGTGGACTTCGGTCCTTAGGCATAACATCTAAAAAAAATCGAACATCGTTTGCAAAAATGCAACTACCTATTTTCTCTCTCTCGACTTTGGTCCTCTTTGGTCGTTTGGTAACATCTGCCTGGAGAGAGATCTTTGTCAGACTTTTCAACAAACCTAAAGAGATATCCTTTGTCTCACAAACAGTGGTGTAATTTGCTAACGTTACAAGACGCGCGAAACGTCGAGGTGTTAATATGAATTGTCATATTGTATGGAAAGTTTGACAGCTGGACGCAGTTCGTCGACGAGTTTACTGTGTTACGTTAGAATAACACCGCAGACTCATAGTAACATTTGTTTAAAAAAACTGGGCAAGTGGGAGTCGGACTCTTGAAGGGTTCCGTAACAAAAACTGCAAAATAAAATGTACGGGAGGCACTTAAAAACTCATTTTAATTTTAATTTAATAATTCGCCTTTGAAGTACAGTCAAAGAAATTGATTACTGTGTCACTTTGTACCTTTTTACAAGAAATGTCACTGACACACCATACTTTCAACTAATCAAAGCAATATGAAACTCACTATGAAAAGGTTCAAATTGGCACAGGTATCAATTTCCTTGACTGTACCTACATATACATATACAACTCAATATTTTGTGAATATGTTAAGTGTTCTGTTTCCGTTATTTATATGACTCAAAAACACCAAAAAATCACGATTGTTGTATGGGAGCTCCCCGTAAGTTATTTTATTTTATTTTTAGTATTTGTTATTATAGCGACAATTGAAATAATCTGTGAAAATTTCAACAGTCTAGTTAGCATGGTGACGGACGGACGGACGGACAGCGAAGTCTCAGTAATAGTAGGGTCCTGTTTTCGCCCTTTGGGTCTTCTTCTCTGTCGTTTCACTTTTGGCAGAGTGGTCGTGGTCACGTAGAGACGTCAGTTGTGCTCTCATGTGACTTTCTTGGGAGTGTAGCTGCAGTGGTTTCCCCTTGCCTTCTGCACCAGACATTTTTAGAGTTTATTTTGAACTCAAGGCCGCTGTAGCCTCTTCTGTCCGGTTGCCCGAACAGGTATATGGTTATCCTTTGGGTACGGAACCCTAAAAACAATTAATATCTACAGCAATTTCACGGTTATCTTTTGAAGTGGCGGGGACATCTAACAATATTGACTATAGCATTGTCCTTGCATTTTGGACTCTGGGTTAGAATGTTTAGGATCTAAACTGAAAGTGACTATAAAATGGATATAAGAGGTTCTGGAAAAACCAAATTTGCATTGCAATATGTCATAGAAATTAATTATTAGCGTCACTGGGAAAATATTAATTCGTCATAATTTGTCAGATTAACATAAGTAGCTTTTTGGGGTTCAGTACCCAAAGGGTAAAAAAGGGACACTCTTACTAAGGTTCAGTACGTCTAGTGTGTTCAATTTGAATGTGCAGTCGTTAACGAATTCGTTTGCGAGTTATCGCAAAATTGTATGGAAACCGACACAGCGCCGCCAGCGGAACGTTTGCACAACTGCCACGGTCGACAAGTCTCCATACATTCCGCGACAACTCGCAAACGAATTCGTTAACGACTGCACCATCGAATTGAACACACTAGACGCTCTGCTGTCTTAAATATAAAACTACGAGAGACTAAATCATAGTGAAATAAAGTGCGCGTCTATCCGCTGCCGTGGCGCGTAGCTCCAGATGATGGGTCACGGATTGACCCGAAACAGCTAGTAGATTTGTTTATTTCACCAAGTATGCTTTGCTGTCTGTCCGTCTCTCTCTCTCTCTCTCTATCTATCACCAGGATCTCAAGAATCGCGAGAAAAGTTGAAATCTTTACAAATAATGTATGTATTTATGCAATTATTTATGTCTGTTAAGTATTTTTACTGTGTGCCCTCTTTAACCTTCTAAAAGTGTTCTATTCTAACTTGTTTGTATCTAACTTGAAATCTTATACTCTGCTATAATAATACAATTCTATTAGGGTGAACAAATCCACATTCTACGACTTTTACCATTTAAGGGGTTAATGTTGTCATACCTATTTTTCCTTTTTAACCGACTTCAAAAAAGGAGGACGTTCTCAACTAGACTTAATTTTTTTTTGTGTATGTTACTCGATATTTCGGAGATCCGTGAACCGATTTTCATTTTTTTTATTTGTTTATTTTTCGAGCTACTATCGCCATCTATAAGTTTAAGCTGAAACTAGAGAGAGCTATGCCACTGGCATGCAACCGTGAAGCGCGACGATGCGTATTTTTACACAGAGTTATCACAAAACAAACTAGATGGCAGCACCAATCTCCAAGTAAAATTAATTTGAACTTTACTTGACGCAAGTTTATAACAGGAGTTGTGGAAAGGAAAAAAACGTATATTAAGCTTCGAGCATTTATTTACAGCGCTTGAAAATATTTACAGCGAACAACACGATTAAAATTACAATTAAATTAGCTTAATGTAATACCATATCACTTTCAAGGCACATAACGTAGGCAGTAAGTACTATTACTTACATTTATCTTGCAACAATAAATAAAGCGGTAACGAAAGAATAATTTTACTCCTTTATGGCTGATTTTGTCACTTAAGTTAATAATTTACAATCCTTCCGTTTAAATTCGTCTTGAAAATTTCGCTCAACTTGAACATTTTGTGGTCAAATCACTTTGACGAATCTTAAAACTATAGACACAAACTTAAAATAAACAGCAAAGGGTTGACAGTTCATGCCTTTATCCACCATACCATAAAACGAGCTTCAACATCAAAGTTGTCTAGTTAGAAACACAGATGGCGTTGCCAGTATCATCTAGAAATAAGTTGATTTGTACATAATACTGGTAAAACAAGTTTTTAACCGACTTCAAAAAAAGGAGGTTCTCAGTTCGATTGTATGTATGTATGTATGTATGTATGTTTGTCCGCGATTATCTCGCGTTTGGCTAAAGCTATTTTAAGAATTCTGCTTTATAATACCATTCATTTAAGTCTACTAGACCAATTAGGGATAATGAAGTGTACACGTAGAAAAAAACTAGTAAGGTTACAATTGCGGAATTGATAATAAAATTCGTCGCGATAACTTTTCTTTTTAACTGTTTAGGTAAAAGTACAGTTGCCAGACACTGTCCGGAGACACTTTATCGATGTCGAAATTTAACTGTCAATAATATTGGATTGTTACTTTCAGAGAAACAGTATCTGCCTACTCAGTTGGTACAAAACTTACACGGCGTAACTTCTTCAAAGGGCCGGTTTAAACAAATGAGTACATACTTTAGGCGAAGGCTAGACGTTCAATAAATATTGTCATCCTTCAATATTTATCTCATATTGTGATATTGATCGCCTAGTCTTACTATATTGATGGAAAATACACTGAATTCATGAACAGATTGTGATCCATCAGTATGCTCATATTGAAGGATCACAATATTTATTGAACGTCTAGCCTTCGCCTATGTCACCTATGTCTTGCAACAAATCACTCTCACTCGCTTATTCGTATGAAAATTGATTTAATCGCGAATAGAGCGACTTGATCCAAATTGTCATTCTCGCTTGGTTAAATCGGTCCCAAGTCTAAAACAACGTTTACTTAATTGGACTCAGTCGAAGAGACGAGCCAGCTTAATAATATTAACGACACCAAAGACATAGGCATGTAAGTTGCTCCCGAGTTGGGTTTCAGTTTCCCCGCTATTTTCGCCGTCACATTTTTGACATTCTTGACGAACTTATCCAAGATGTCTGACCTAGGAGTGACGTCACAAGCCGTGTGGCTTATCGCATCAAGCACAGGGGCACTAAAGACCCTAAAATTAACGTCAGCAGGGTCCAACTTCCCGTACATCCAGATTGGGAGTCTGTTAGACAGGATCCAGAGGTTCTGGTTGTAGTCTACTTTGATATCGGTGGGGTAGACCATGGTCGTGTCATTCATAGAGATTCTGCCTTGGTTCTTCATCGTGTATTCTTTGTTGGAGGTCCTCCAGCAAGCAACAGCGTTCAGATTGACCAGGGAATAGAAGAGTACTCCTGTTTTTGGGTCTACGAAGGACGCACTGGACTGCGCGTTAGGCCCTCGGCTTCCGAGGAGCTTGAAGGCATTGAAGTTCGCATCAGCTAGGCTTTTGTTTCTTAAGAACTCAGTCGAAACGGCGAATTCCTTGTAACTGGCCATTGGGTGGAAATAGACTGTGCTGAAGTTGTCAGAGTTCGGTGCTGAGATCCCGATACCGAAGATGGCGTCAGTCCAGGTGAAATTGTAGCCCTTCACGCTGAAGTCGCAAGCCATAGGATCAAGGTTGAAGTAATGGTGGGTGATTCTCCAGGATTCATTCTTTTCCCAGGAATATACCACTATACCCGCCTTGCCAACATCGCCAGCGTACGCGAAGGTTCTTTCGCAGTCAGCGTCCTCTACAGCTATATTGGCGAAGCCTGAGTCTTCTTTGACCTGATCAGCAGGGAACTGGTATTTCCTAAGAAGGTTGTCGGTCTTTAAGTCGTAGACGATGATGGAAGGGGTATATTTAATAGTGGTGTTTTTGTCCAGACTTCCCATTTTACCGCTGTCGAGGACCCAGAGACGGCCACATTTGTCAGCTCGGACTCTGAAGGGGGAGATGATTTCTGGTGGTTTACCGTCGCTTCCGATAGAGTGCGCTGCCCAGCTGGGGTAAGGGATTAGCTTAGGCGATGTCGTGGTGTTGTCTGAAACCGAAGAAAAGAAGTTTAAAATATTTGTTTGTTTATTGTTGAAGAAGATTAAAAGTGAACTGAAGGCCGCTCGTGGCTGAAAAAGTATCATACGGATACGGTTCTTTAGATACCAGTATTTCGTCAGAACGTTATTTTTGGTTGAATTTTAAATGAATCACTTTTAAATTATCAGAGCGTGAAAAGTTTATTGTAATAAAATTGGAAGCCGTTTTAAGGTTGGAGCATTTATTTTAATGTTGTTTTATTACGCTTGCACAGTTTAACAAGAACCTTATGGCACTTATTTGACTTATTTATGTGATACAATACATACAAACATAAATGTACGTTCCTAACTTATAATTAGATACCTAACCTATTATCCTTAGTTGATACAACATCCACGGTAGAAATGGAGAGGGTTATTCTATCCCGAAACCACATGGATGAATGTAAAACCACACTTGGATAGACTAGCAATCTGCCTTAAGCAATTTTACCTCTTTCATTTATATTTAAATCTAAACCTATTTATGCCAAAGGTGAAAATAGTCACGGCTTTGACTATGCAATGTTTCATGTGCTCTGTCTGCCACAATTGGCAATATACATAATGTATAGTGATGTATGAATACTGAATGCTATACAGATTAGCCGGAAATCGACAATAAATATCTTAACCAGTGGGCAAGTCGCCTGAAAACCCTTGAGAAGTTTGTTTTCCGGAATTTTCATGTATTTTTTTTTATGAATCTGAAAGTATCATCGCAAAGTCGAACTATTGCAGGTGCGTACGCGCCGATTAACGGGTCTTGCGTGTCGGATCGGACGTAAGGTAGCTAAAAGCGATGAAATAATTTGTCTCCCAGGGACTCTCCCTCAGGCCCTGCGCAGACGACAGACTATCCACAACGGACTTTTTAGTCTCTGAAAATAGAACCTGTGGTGCCGGGTTAGAATAGCACCTCCCCCTTTCTTCCCGTGGGTGTCGTAAGAGTCGACTCTGGGAAAGGGGTTAGTGTAATGTGGGCGATGGGCTAGCAACCTGTCACTGCAATATCACGTTTAACCATCTGGTTACCCTGCTGAAATTGCTAAATGTGGCACTGGATTTTTTAATCCATGTGCTCTGCCTACCCCTCTTGGGAATACAGGCGTGAGAATATGTATGTATGTAAAATAGAACCTGTGGAATTGTATGGAGTGACGCACACGACGCGCAAAAAGTCCGGCGCACAATGTATACAATCCACGCAGACTTGTGCGCCGCAGACTCGATCGCACAAAAAGTCTGTCATCTGCGCTGCGCCTCAGGTCAATAGTGAAAATTTTAGGGAAATATTTTACAGGGTTTTTTTCAGATGCGTATACCCGGCCTCTGGTTAATATATTAACGGTAAATTTTGGCCACTCTGTTTACATTTAGGTATATGATATACTAAGTATAGACCGTATAGTGGATAGTGGAGGTTGTTTTTCAGAGGAAGTGTCAATGACATCAACAAATGAGTAACGTTGCGGTATCCGGCAACTAATTACTTTAATGTTCATGTGGACAAGTAAACGACGACTTTAACTAAAATATTATAGCAAATTAAATCTATGGTTGGCTGAGAATAAAGTTGTCATTATTATATTATTTTCCTTTTGTCATATTATTTTAAACAAGCGAAATGTTATACCTGAATGTTGTGCCTGTATACACAAATGTAGGCAGGGCACGCGAAATGTAACATAGAACTATGACCATTTCACCTTACGCAACATCTTTAACCCCTAATTATTTATTATGTTTTAAGTCTAATTAAAGAAGGTTTAATTGTGTCAGAGTGGTAGACTCAATCTTAGACAGAAGGCTTGTTTTAAGAAACCTAAGTATATCCCGTGGTAGCATTATAATGTTTACATTATAAAGTCGATATCAATACCACAATTACATTCAAATTTCGAACATCCTAAAGCAGATGATAAGGGTCAATTCCCACCAAAAGAGCAGCGCAGCGCGGCGTAGCGCAGCGACCCGCTCCGTGGAATGAGAATTTCAACTTTATTTTCATTACAATAAGACTTATTATCGCATGAGAAACTCTAACGATGCGGGCGCATGCCCGCGTATCCATGGTAATAACAACGCATTCCATAAACGAAGCCGCGCGACTGCGCGAGCCTTCGCTGGAATGCCCGAGGATGCTCGAGCAGTCGCGACGGCCGCTGTCAATACATATGACAATATGTCAATAATTATGTAAATTCCAGCGACGTCCCGCGCATTCCAGCGACATCTCGAGCAGTCGCGGGAATCCGCGCGCATTCTCCACGGAGCAGGTCGCTCCGCTGCGCCGCGCTGCGCCGCGCTGCGCCGCGCTGCGCTGCTCTTTTGGTGGGAATTGACCCTAATTCAAAGAAGGAAACTAATTATTTCAAATTTAGAACATGTGGTCGGCACGGCTGGCGGTGCGAGCTTAAAACGTCGATGCGCAATTGTTTGAAGAATTTCGTATTGCCGACATTTAAAATTTTAACCGTTCCTTGAAACCTATGACGTATATCTTTGTATAATTTGTATATTACGGAGCAATCATAGATAATAGTACATTGAGAAACTAGGGGAGGAAATGGAACATTATTAACGAGAGGCTGTTAGAAGCCCGACGCCGCAGGCGGAGGGCTTTTATGCCTCGACTTTATAATGTCCTTTACTCCCCGTGTTACACACAATGTTTTTCATCACATTTGCGAGGAAAAACTAAAAATTAAAGAAAATTCATGACATCACGTCACCGCGCCGCGCTATTCCTTTTTGCGCTGTCACAGCTGTCAGTGCGTTTAGGTCTATTGTCACTTTTTTTAATCATATACCACAGACAAGAACTATGTTTCGTACAGAATTCGAATGGTCATACAGCCAGATTTTACCAAAAAGGTTCAAACAAATTTACGAAAAAGGCATATTAAAAAACGCGTTGACATACATCCAAAGTATTAAATTAATACAGTTTCATAATGCATACATTAATTTCGCATTTAAAAATTGGCCCTAAAGTTTTAATAGCAGAATTCTTATTTTTACATTTGTAACCTCCTTAGTCTGAACTAACGTACCTATACTAACTTTTGTAATTTTTAAAACTAAACTTTACCTCCCATAGGATGTAATGATAACTCCCGCGGTTACAATTTAGGTCTTTGTCCTGAAGGATACGCGCTTGTAACACCACCATTGACGAGCAAGTGTGATGAAAATACTTATGTGCATTTATTCTTCTATTTCAAGACTAGTACACAAAACACTTCACACATTGGTTATGAAGATGAAAAGCATGAGTCACCTGTCACGAGACCCGTGTATACGGAGTGTGCAAATACCGTAGGCAAACAGCGCGGGCAAAGCCAGGCGCTTTCATAGCTCTCTTTTTTGGGACAAATCCGTTAGATGCTTTCCTTTTTTAAAATAATTTAGAAATGTTATTAATCTACGTCTAAATCATAATGAGCCTACTTGGTATGTGTTCAGACGCATTAAGCAAGATTTTTTTTTTCGTGTGCTGGCATTGTAATGTGCACATTACACAATTGATGTCGATATTGTAATTAAGTACTTTCAAATTTCGAAAATTAAAACGTGATGATCTGATGATTCAAAAAATAAATCTAATATTTTTTTTTAATTGGAACACTAGGTTTGGCTTGGCTAGCGGTGCGAGCGTCGAGCTCTGTGTCAAAGTATCTAGCTTCCTTAGTGTATGGCATGTGTATTATATGGTTTCTAGTTCGACAGTGACAGGTATAGTCTGTTTCGTGCGACTCTACTCATGCCCTATCATGCACAGCCAGTCAGTTGGTGTCAGATTCCACGGAGGACCAATTCCCTCTACATCTGCTTACAACATGTACCATCGCGAACCGGGATTGTTGAACCACTTACCTATGTTTGTAACTTGGTCGTGTAATACTAATCCAATAGCTAATATCTAGTCGTTCACATCAGTCATTGATTACACGTCAAAATTGCGAACAGTAGCAAGTGGCTCAACAATCCCGGTTCGCGACTGTACAAACTAAACCAACAATCACCTTTCAAACTGACGTAGTTGAGCGTCGAAGGCACACCGTCTTTCCATCTAGGCACCGTCACAAACAATCGGTCTTCATAAACCTCCAGTCCCATTGGGATGTTATTTTCAGGGACGAAGGCTTTGCTCTCAATGGCTTGCTGCCGAGCCTCAGGGCTAGGGTACTGGTAGTCCAGCTGGCTCCACTCGAAGACCGTGTGGAGCTGGTCTCCGGAAGACAGGTAGACCGAAGATAGGAGGAGCAGGGCGGTGATAACCCCCATTGTTGGAGCTGGAATGGAGAAAGTACAGGTTAGGATGATGTTTTGTATCACTTTAGAATACAAATAACACGCGTTTATTCTCAAATGGGGTGGCAGAGCACTCGATATCCTTATCCTTACTAATATTATAAACCAGAAAGTGAGTTTGTCTGTTTGTTTGTTTGTTTGTTTGTTTGTTTGTTCCGCTTTCACGCCGTAACTACTGAACCGATTGCTTTGAAATTTTGCAGACGTAAAGATAGAAGTCTGGATTAAATAATAGGCTACTTTTTATCCCGGAAAAATTGATGTTCCCGAGGGAAAACAAAAATATAGTTTGCTTGATAGATCGATATCGATCGATGATAGATCGATGGCGCTGTGTGTCGTTTGAAACGAGAAGTTTTCTTATAGTTGTGCTTTATATCGCAATATAACCGAGTTCCACGCGGGCGAAGCCGCGGGCAGAAAGCTAACTAGTGCTAAATAATCAAAATTGTGACTATTTCATGTGTAGACCCCTTTATCTTGACGCGAAGATTTTGTTTTTCAGTAGAGTATGACTAATTTTTTTATCGACTATTATAAATGTCGATACTTTTTGACACTGATAATTTCTAAGCGGTGTTTAATTTTTATCCCGGAAATAATTATATTCCCGAGGGAAATCAAAGATATTGTTTGCTTGATGGATGGGTTGGAGATGGCTCTGTGTATATACATATAATATAGTGTACCAATTGTACCATTCAGTTTTGGTTTAACAACTTATCAAAATCTTCGCGACAAGATAACGGGATCTATTCATGTGTGGCCATTTAGCATAATTTTAGAATTAAATATGTATAGTAAGAGGTATTGTGTTGACAGGTTACTGCACTAATCTATCGCCTAAAGTATGCCTGTTACGACATCTATGGAAAAAATGGAGAGGTATTAAGATATTATTCTCAACTCATCACGCTGAGTGCGGCCTTTGGCGCTATTTGGCATGGAAATATTTATAATAATATACTTATTGTTAAGCATGCACTATATTGTTAAGATAGTAATTTAAGGTTTAGATAAGTAAAAAAATGTTTCATTCCGTGTCAAATTTCCCTCAATAAATGTCTTTCTTTCTTTCTGTCTAACTCTACAACACATGGGACACACATAATCCAGCTTTAAATTCCTTCCGTGGATGTTGAAGAGCGGTTGAAGTGTAAGTTTAAATATTGTGTAGGTAGACCATTTACGTTGAAAATATATTGTTCTACGTACAGTTACGTTGTAGAAAACATGTAGTATTTTTTGTAGTAAAATAAATGGATAAACTTTGATCTCTATTTCGAAATTTCAATTGTTTCGGGCCAGTTCATGTCCCATTATCAGGATTTGAAATAACTTTTTATAAACAATGCAACGTCGTTCCTAAGCAAAAGTTGTACGAGTATTCAATAGTTGAAGCTTTAATTAGGTCGATAATTCTAAGTTTCAAATATTTGTTTATGTTTTGTATGCTCAAATGAAAAAATATGTGGACGATATCACTATCATTACTACAACATAGTATAAAACAAAGTCGCTGTCGCTGTCTATTCGTCCATAATAGAATAGTCCAATTATCTTTAAAAGATCGCAACGGAATTTGAAGCAGTTTTTTTAGTAGATAGCGTGATTCAAGAGGATACTTTTTTTTACTTTATTATGCAAAATATTTGCAAAATATAGTAAAAAGACATTACGTTTCAAAGATTCCCTATGTTATGTCATAAATATTTTTTCCCATACATTGCAAATGCTGGCTGAACCCGACGAGGCGCCTTTGAACATCAATTTTAATGACAAAAAGTAAAGAACGTTGTATACAATGTATTACTGTCAATATTTACGATATTTTATAACATTATTTTAATATGATAATATTAAGTCAATAGTATATTAAAACGAGTCGCCATATTTTTAACAATTTGACTAAGGCTTGAAACAGTGCTCGACCGACGGTCAGCGCTGACCGTCGGTCGAGCACTGTTTCAAGCCTAAAAACAGATTTAAAAAAAGTTACAAAAATAACTGCCAAAAGTAAGTCGCAAAAAGCCTCGTCTATTTTAAACTTATCAGCCACCAATGAATGACATAACAACGAAAGTTAAGTAAGGCAATGCCAAACCAGTTGGGCAATCAATCAGTGGGGTGAACGACCTTGCGGGCTAAGGTCAGAGGCGCGTGCGCATTGTCAGGTTCGGAGGACCAAAAACTAGCTACAATGTGTACATACATCGAAAGAAAGAAAGAAAAATGTTTATTTTTAAGTCCCCAAAGCATCACCGTACAAAAATAACAAAAATTAATAATCTTATAATTATTACAGAATTTATTGGTGTATTATGTATCCATCGCATGTATTCCCGGACAGGGTAGGCAGGGTACACAAAACGTTGTATAGGCAAAACCATGATGCCACGCTTCGTAGTATTTTATATTTAGAAATAAATGAAAGAGGTGGCAACGTGTTACGATGTTGCTAGGTTATTATAGAAATGAAACGCTTTATGTATATCTAACTTTGAACCTAATATTACCAAGTATAAAGTGGTAACACTATTCTTACTCAACTTTGAACTGTAGTAACTAGATTTATAATAGTAGATATTAGGATATTACAATACAGATATAGGTGGTCACTCTCACTCCCGTGGAAAAGTAAAGACTTAAAATAAAGCCCAATCATGATAATATGATTTATATGAACAGGCTTGTAGCTGGGGAGGGGTACTAAATACATTTGATATTTCCTTACACAATTACATACATACCTACATACAATCACGCCTATGTTCCCAAACGGGGGAGGCAGAGCATACGAAACGTGATATAGGCAAAACCATGATTACGACTATTTCACGCTTCGCAGCCTCTAGTATAATTTTACATTTGATAACAGATGGATGAGGTATGACAGTGACAGGTCCTACCTCAATTATCCGTACCAATATATAAATGTGAAAGTGTGTTTGTTTGTCCGTCTTTCGCGGCTAAACGGAGCGATGGATTGACGTGATTTTTTAGGTAGAGATAGTTTAGGGCATGGAGAGT
>BHDV01006789.1:171275-202073 GCA_005406045.1 Adoxophyes honmai
CTTTGGTAAATATGCACATAAACAGAAGTTTCCTTTCAGGATAAAGCTAATATGAAGTCGGTTTTTTTTTGTTTAAAATTATTTTTTTTGTCTCTTTAAAACCCCCCATTTCCCTAAAGTGAGGGGTGGAAGTTTTCAATGTAGAAAGCTATAAATTGGTATGTGTGCTATCTCTTCTGTGATACCCCGAATTTAACGCAAGCGGAGCCGCGGGCAAAAGCTAGTTGGCTATAAACCCTTAACTTTTGCCAGTACACATGCCTCCTTTAACACTGCCACTGTCATACATCTCTCGCGTTTTCCTGCACCGTTTCCCGTCAGCAAGCGTATCCGGCGGAAGTTCAGCAAGGCTGTAACCTCGGTCAGTACTTTGCTGACGTGTTAAGCTCACGTGAACTTTGAAGGCTTTTAATACTCGGAATGTTCCTTTGCGCAGGAGTTCATGGTAAGTAAGTTTTTCCACACGGATCAGAAAGAGTTTACTGTATTTGTGGATGATATTTTTGCCCGTGTGGTGCCGGGTTAGAATAACACCTCCCCCTTTCTTCCCGTGGGTGTCGTAAGAGGTCATCCGGAAAAGCGTTAGTGTGTTGTGGGCGATGGGCTAGCAACCTGTCACTGCAATATCACGTTTAACCATGATTACCCTGAAATTGCCAAACGTGGCACTGGATTTTTGAATTCATGTGCTCTGTCTAACCCTCTTGGGAACACAGGCGTGATAATATGTATGTATGTATTTGTACCAGGCCCCTGGCATAACATATGCCTGGAGAGAGGTCTCTCTTTGGAGTCTGTCGCGACACCTCTTTTATCCACCTTGGAACCTAAAAAAACATGCTAGAAGTAGCTATGAAGGAAAAAGTCAAGATTTTGTCAACGTTTTGTGTGCTCTGCCTACCCCGTTTGGATATACAGCCGGCTTAGCATAGCAAGGCGCGAGATAGACTATACCTGTCACTGTCTAACTAGAGACGTCAGAAAATGACGGGTAGATAGGAAGAGAGGTACATTGCCGCGCTAAGCCTGGCCTGGTGTATGTATGTTTATATGTATTAATACCCAAACACCTTGTGTGGTGCCGGGTTAGAATAGCACTTCCCCCTTTCTCCCCGTGGGTGTCGTAAGAGGTCGTCCGGGAAAGCGTTAGTGTGTTGTGGGCGATGGGCTAGCACTCTGTCACTGCAATATCACGTTTAATTATCTGTACCCTGAAATTGCTAAACGTGGCACTGGATTCTTGAATTCATGTGCTCTGCCTCCCTCTTGGGAATACAGGCGTGAGAATATGTATGTATGTATACCCAAACACAGCTATCATAATAGCTTATAACTTATTATATGACGGAGCAGTGACACGGAACCTCGAGAAATATAATGAACATTAAAATGCAACGCAGTGAGCGCCTATTGTTATATATTTCACTGCAATAACGACCGTATACCCGCAGATTAAAGGTCACTATGCCGCGGACTTCAGACGATTCGTTGCACCGCTTATCAATTCGCCAGTTTAATGAAACGAGATTGCAAATGTTAAAGAAAATTGTTTTGTGGTGTTTTCTGTGTGTAAAATGCAGGGGAAATGAAATACATAGGTACCTACGTCGCGCCTGTATTCTTAAATGGGGTAGGCTTAACTCATGACATTGAGGATAGAACCTATAGAGTACTAATGTCATCTTGGTTGTTCGGAAATTATTCCGCAAAACAATTGAAGTGATCGCTGTGCTCTTATTGGCCGGTCCAAGATCGCGCGTAACGCTAGTGCCTTTTTCTCTACGGTTATTGGCTCTGTACAGTTTCTGTGACAGTAACGGTGACGTTTAGTATGTTGAAATCAACAAACTATTTGCGGACCGGGGTTTCTCTATAGGTTCTATCCTCTATGACTCATGATCATGAATCGTTACGTAGACACAATTTTAGGTTTAGTAAAACATACGTACAGTCAAAGAAATTATACCTGGGCCACTTTGAACCTTTTCATAATAAGTTTCATATTGCTTTGATTAGTAGATAGTATGTCACAGTGACATTTCTTGTAAAATGGTACAAAGTGGCACATTTAACAAATTCTTTGACAGTACCTACCTCATATTGGATACGGATAACTCTCATTTTAAATCAACTTTAGCCCATATTTCGATTTAATACGTGAGTTATCCACATTTTCAGTCATCCACCCCGTGTGGTTCCGGGTTAGAATAGCACCTCCCCCTTTCTTCCCGTGGGTGTCGTAAAAGTCGACTCGACTCTGGGAATGGGTTAGTGTATTGTGGGCGATGGGCTAGCAACCTGTCACTGCAATATCACGTTTAACCATCTGGTTACCCTGAAATTGCTAAACGTGGAACTGGATTTTTGAATTCATGTGCTCTACCTACCCCTCTTGGGAATACAGGCGCGAGTATATGTATGTATGTATGTATGTAGTATTTCTCATATTAGTGAGTGTCACGGCAGTTGCATGTTATGGGATAGACAGAGCACACAAAATGGTACATAATAAAACTTGACTATTTCACGTTTCGTAGCCACTTCCAGCATATTTTTGTAGTTGTCAGGTATAATACTACTTGTAGTAACAAGTTGCTAGCCTATAACCCATAGGTTATAGCCTAAAATATTCTAACTTGCTAACCTATTTCCTTAGTCGCCTCTTCCAAGATATAGGCGCAGCGCAGACGACAGACTTTTTGAGCGATCGAGTCTGCGGCGCAAAAAAAGTCTGCTTGAATTGTATGCATTGTGCGCCGGACTTTTTGCGCATCGTGTGCGTTACTGCATACAATTCCATAGGTTCTATTTTCACAGACTAAAAAGTCCGTCGCGGATAGTCTGTCGTCTGCAGGGCCTTACAAAGTGATGGATAGGTTTTATTCTAAACCCGACACCATACAGCAAACTTCATGATTCATGATATACTTTAATTTCACTGCATAGACCTTGTTTCTAACATTTCCAAAACGTATGTCCCTAGCCTGCGGCAACTACAAGATACTGCATCTAATTTGCCTACATTTGTTATTCAAATTCGTAATCTATTCAGTCGTTGCGTTGTGTCCATACAGCTCTTATGCCTGGAGATACCTTAAACTTCACTTTTCACCACATATTTTACTGTCAGAAGGACATATATTTCTCTCATTTTTACAAATGAATGATGTCCGATACAATTCATAGGTCACTTTTAATGCCATGCTGAGTGAATGTCCACTTTTCAGTTAACTTGTGTCTTTGTAATATTTTCAATACCTAGGCAAAATTAGATACCTACTGTCGTTTTGTATAATGGTCGTGTTATGAAATATGAAAATATTTGGTTTTCATAAAGAACTTTACTGTGCCGATCGAGCTGTGACCGTCTGCGTCGACATAATTGCCGGCGACCGATGTTCGGCTGCCACTCCGCTGTATTCTTTCCGATTCGATCTCATGCCGGCCGTTCGGTGGCAAATAGTGCTTTAGGCCGGCCACGGACAAAATCCGTTTCGGAATCTCTAATCGGAAAATCGAACGCAGTCAATCCATATAAACCTATGGACCAGGCACATACAGACGGAAGCTTTCCGTTCGGAATTCCTAACCCAAAACAATTTGAACTCATAACCTAAAACAATTTGCTAAATGTGGCCATGAAATGTGAAATGGTTATGGTAATGTTTGGGCTGTCCTTCCGTTCGCTGTCGGTGCAGCCTCTACCTATGTCCTATCCGGTTATAACTGCTGTGTGGGCCGAACCGGTCCGCAAGGGTGTCCAAGAGCACGCGATGGCTATCGTCGGCTATGGGTAGGCGTGACGTCATTGGAATTTGCGAAACAAGCGAATTTATGGCGTCTGCTTTAGTTTTAAGTGGCTTCAAAATTATTATATTGGCTGGGAATATTTATGAGCTGTGCGAAATCTTCGTTCATTCAGCCGGCTCCATGCCTCAATATTGATACAGTAACATTGGTAACACTTCTCCATTTCATCCGTGGATGCCGTAAAATGCAACTAAAGAATAGGTTTAGGCATGCCATGCTTCAGTCGACAGGCAAGCATTTGTCACTAATATACCATCTCTTCCATCTGTTTTCATATCATATTTCGGAAGTGGCTGCGAAGCCTGAAATAGTCGTAACCATGGTTTAGTCTATGTCACGTTTCGTGTGCTCTGCCTACACCATTTGGGAACATAGGCGTGATTGTATGTATGCATGTGCGTCGATCATATGACGCCCATGACGTTCTGCAGTGGGTCAGGAATGGTTTGACAGTAACAAGTTAAGTTGTGAGTTACTTCTGATGAATCATAAATCACTCAAATGAAGGAAATGTATCTTCATTTGACAGTTTCCTCGTGTTAACGCAACACTTTGACAGGAGCATCAACCTTGTAGAACTTTAGAATAAGTAATAAACCCAAAGATTAAGTTAACCAAAATTCTAAGCACACATCTCAACCCAATCGGATCCACTCTTTCACTTTTATGACATCCCAGTCCTTGGATATTAGGTACAACCATATCACTTTAAACCGAAGTCCTACTTCAATAACTTCAAAAATGTGTGTTTACTACAAGTTAACTTCGACAGAGTCGAAGACTTTGTACCACTTTCAATTGTTTTTCGAACAGCTGTCAGCCGATGGCTTCCAACTGACAATGAGTAGTTGTCAATGAATGGTTGAGCAACCAGCGCAAACGCAAGTAGAATCTCGATAGTTATCTTATGAATTAAGTCGGGGTTGCCAGTTAATTCTTAATTTTGTAGCAATCGGGTTTTTATTTTTTGTCAGGGTCTCAGGACTCTCAAAGTATATCACGCTTGCCTGGGTGTCTTATGTCTGGCAAGGGAATGTCATCGTCTCATCGTAGTAGCTCTTCATTGAATGAATGTAACTTTTTGCAGCCGTTCTCTACTAGGAGAATGAACGGATTGAACGAGTGAATCAAAATCCCTCTTTCTTTACAGGACCTGTAGGTATTGTTTTTGTATGCGTGATCTCAACTCAACTTTTTTGTAAAGAAAAATTTACTAAAACCCCCAAAAATATCGTCTTTCTGGCAACACTGAATCAAGTGCCGCATTAGAAAAATTAAGGCAATTCCAACCAAGGCTTATTGCAACACCGGCAGAGGTCACATGTGGTACTTTATTTATGTCTTAATTGTACGTAACAAGACCTGTTCTGATCTCTAAGATAAATTGCAGTATTGGCAACGAAAGGCACGATATGTTATTTGTACAAAGCGTGCGTGTTATTACATTCACGTATACATATAAACACAAGTTCTCTTTCTACAGCCTCTACAGACTTTAATCTAATGCGCCATGCATACCTATTTTTCCTCTTCGTCTCTTACGACATCCACGGAAGAAATGAAGAGGTGTTATTCTAAACCCTACACCGCATGGCATAAACCTAGACTAAGTACATTGTACTTATTATTTAATCATCATCATCATCAGCCTATATACGTCCCACTGCAGGGCACAGGCCTCCTCTCAGTATAAGAGGGCTTGGGCTATAGTTCCCACGCGGGCCCAGTGCGGATTGGGAACTTCACACACAACGTTGAATTACTTCGTCGCTGTGTGTAGGTTTCCTCACGATGTTTTCGTTCACCGAATAGCTCGTGATAAATATCAAATTCGATATCGCTCTTAAATTCCGAAAAATTCAGAGGTGCGATCCCGGGGTTTGAACCCACGACCCTCTGCTTGAGAGGCCACTGTTCGAACCGCTGGGCTACCATGGCTTTTTTTAATACTAGGTACAAGTTAATTAAAGAGTTAAAGACCGTTACATTACGCATTAATTTGAATGGCATAAAGATAGGATTAGACAAGCTCAGTGGTTTGTAATTGGTTTATTACAATTTACAATTATTTCCAAGTAAGTTCGATCAGGACATGAATATTTTAAACAAATTCTAAATGGCTGTCGATAGATTAAGGAACATAAACCTTGCTAGTAAGGGTTCCTGGCTCGTCCACACAAATGTCCATTAAATTCGTGTGGTTTTAAAGGGTAGGTATGCTGCTGTAGGAGACCCTTCATATCCCGTGCTGTCTCAAACTGGCGCATTTTCCATTAACACACGAAAGAAGGTAGAGAAACCTTTTTAAAACAAAAAGAAACAGACAAATAATTAATTAGAAAAGGCTAGCTGTTGTTGGAGTTGTACATATTATTGCAACCCCAGGGGACTTATGTACTTTTCCGGGATAAAAAGCGAAGACAACAGGCTACGAAAGATCAATTACTAAGGCTGAAGATCAAACAAGAATATTGAAGGAAACACGGCAGTCTAAAAGAAACTCTAGATTTAAAGGTCCACAGTTTTATACTACCAAAAGTATCCACGCCTTATTCAGAACACGAAAAGAATAACAAGTCTAAATGTCAGAGAATAAATTTAGATTATTATTTCGTAGGATAAGAATGTTGTCTTAATTCATTGATGTCACAAAAACATGAGTGTTTAGAACTTAAATGCAAAATGATGGTATGTGATTGATTCCTATGAAACTTACAATTGTAATCTTTGACATTTGAAACATACCTACCTACTCATTTTTTCGTAGTGAAATATTGAAAGTGAATTCAACAACGAGAATGTAATTTAGTCTCGGAATATTTACACTTTACTCGCGAGTGGGTAGATCAATTTTTCTTATGAAAAAAAAACGGTAAAGAGTAAGGATATATCTTTTAAGAAACCGACAAGTCGGCAACTAGGTATTATTTATTTCTCTTTCATCTATTTATTAATCTAAAATTATGCAAAAAACAGTCCTGATATCGACTCTGTAACCGTGTGCCCTACCTCCATTTAGGCATTTGGGATTACAGCTATGATATTTATGTAAATTTCATTATTTCGTTAAATCGAAGCTTAGTACCTAAATGTCCTCAAAATAGATATGTGTCAAGTTTTGAGATCCATTGCGTCTTAGTCACACTATCTGGTGACTAGTCTGCGCATTGTGTACACAGCCGGGCTTTGTCGCGCATGCGTGGAGAACAAAATCTCATCTCAACTCATTTACATGTCTGGGGACGTCATTGCAAGTTTACTAATGAAGCGATTGTAGTAAACGGTAAGTTTAGAGCAGAATTAGATTTAGTTGAAGTACCTAACCAAAACAGAGGCAGATGTGAAAATGAAAGTAATTGGTGTAGTGGAATGGCTGGGAAATGAAACTGATTTGAGAATTATAAGAAGGACCAATGTTAATGATGATTTGTATATCTTGAATCAAGAAATTGAAAATAAAGATACGAAAGAGACCCATGACTAATATTACAACGACGGAATTTGATCCCTTAATTACTCGACAGCAAAATTTTGAAATAAACGTAGAAACTGTATTTCTAAATATAGAAAAAGAAGCAACGTATAAATGACAGTTCATTCCCAATATTAAGGATGTCTTTGCTGTAATTCCGTATCCTATTGACTCGACGATGGACTAACCGGTAGTACCACAAAGGATAACAGGTGTTTACTCAATGTTAATTATTTTTACAGTAATTATAATGAGCGTGATGATACGCCATTGTTCGATTGTAGTAATTACAGATAAGTTAGGACTAATGAGGACCTCAGTCAGAGACTAATTATTTGTACTACTAACTTGTCTATGCTGTGACTACCGACCGGTATTAGGTGGGTCATTGTCAAGCCTGGCAATTTTTTTCGCCAAAAAATGAAACACGTGATTTATAAAAATCAAAGGTATATTACGACTCTTACTCTAACTTGCAACAGAACTGAGTATCATTCAGAGATCAATTATTCGAAAAAAACGATTTAAAACGAAATAACGATATTTCGGTTCCACAGAAAAGACTAATATGTCCACCGAGTGGAGTAATTATGTTAATTAATAATAAATAAACAAAACAAAAAGCGGTAAACATCTTAAACAATAATAACGTTCAAGATATATTCTCATAATCATGAACAATCAGACACGTAAATACATTCAAAAAGTATATAAAAAATATTTTGTGTCTGTCTACCGAAATGACAATTCTTTTCGGTGGACAGAATATGCCTTCGTCCTCCGAAGACTAGGAAGCCTTCAAGTCTTCAAGAAGCATGTATGAAAGTGGGGGTTTGGTGGCTCTTCCTGGTTTTAACGTTGACGTATCCGAACTTTCAGAATATACCTCCAAAAATTGTATACTTTTATGAACATTTTTTTCAATCAACAAACAGACTGCACTCACTAATTTTTAATGGTTGCTGCATTCTAAAGTCATCAACTTCTTTCTAAGTAAGTAAGTTTCTTTGCTTTAAACATTCTTCTGTTTTTCACTGCAATACGTTCACCCATTTCATGGTACTAAAATAATTGGAATGGAAGGCGGTATTTTGCGTGCGATGTACTTTTAAGTTTCTTTTTGTAGATTGATTTTTTTTCTGCATCGTCGTGCATCATTCCATTTTCCCTCCAAAGCTTATTTTGTATGTTTTTGTTAAATCTTCTACAGTTTTTTTTACCTTTACAGAATTAACGTTTAAACATTCAGTATTCTGTCACTAGTCATTTACGGATATAACAAAAAAGGAATCAGAAGCTAGTTTTTAAAGTTATAATAAAAAATTAAACCAAAGTACAAGAATCAATCAAAATATAATCATTTATCGTTTGGGTGCACAAAAAGTCCACCAAAAAGACGTCGACCGAATGGACTTTTTTCGCAATATCATTCACAACACCAGCCATTTAAAGGATTATTCAAAAGGCAAGGCATATTTACGATGTTTGATTGCTTAACTAATTGTTAAAAACGTTTGGTGGATTTATAGCGATGTACTTACAAAATACAGCAGTAACCGGAAAGACAATTCAACATTGACACCACCAAATATTCTTGTTAACACAACAATATCGTCTGCTGCGCACAAGTCACGGCAAAATGGATGCTAACAGGGATAGTACGATAGTGAATTAGTTAAATTATATGTCCCGGTCTATTCATTTGGCATTTCCCTAATTTTTCTAGAATTTAAAGTAATGTCCACCAAAAAGACAAAAAATGCTGTGACAAGATTCAATGATGCAAAAAATGTGTTTTATTTCCATCTAATTTTTTAAATCCTATTAATGTCAAATGGAAATCATATAAAGATTAGGGAAAAATGGCATTTTTGTACAATAATAAAAGAGATGTATTTTTTAAAGCCACATTCTATTAACAGGTGGAACCCGGACAGTCCACCGAAGTGGACTTTCAGTTACATTTGTGGTGATAAACAAAACAAATATTACATTTATAGAAAATACGATATAGTATAGTCTAGTACGTTTCCTGTACTTTATAGTTATGATGTAAATTAAATGCAATTATTAAAAATGTCTTGTATATTACAAATGGACATGTTTTTTTAGGGTTATGACAATGACCCAGGTGTCACCACAAATGGTGATTTATGACATTTGTATTTAGAATATTAAAAAACAATCAGTCATTGAACGCTAATTACAATAATTATTTCCAGTTTTGCTCTGTCGACATCAATTTTGAAGTTATTCAATCATGACAACGACGTGATAATACTAAGTTGAGGAATGGATGAGAAATATTTTATCGTAAAAGTGTATTTAACCCTAGAGTAGTCGCGCCTTTTTGTGTAACGCGAGTGCTCGCGCAGGGAGCATTTTGCCGCCCGTACTTCATACGATTTATTTTTGTTAATATGAATCTTACGCATTTGTAATTATGTTTAAACGTTAAAATAAATCACCAGCTATAAGAATAATAACCATTTATTAAAGTTTTATAATTATAAATTAGTAAAAAATGCTTCGGGAAATCTTAGGTAATTATTTTTGATGTTTTGGAAGTTCCGAATCAATTTTTCCACAAAAAATTTAGAAATTAAACTAAACAACAAGATTAAACGTTTTCATCATCTGCAGCATGAATTTTACCAAAACAAACCTGGTAAATGCGCATACAATGTTTGTTGCACAGTAACTTTGCACAGATGTACAATCCTTTTTTGTCCCTCTGTTTTTCATTGATGGACATACTGCGCATATACACCATCTCGCACTATGGGTATATTTTGATGTTCTGATGGCACAAATTGAGCTATTTGTTTCCTCAGATGGTTTTGTAAAGTGTTTATGTTGGATCTCTAATGTTTATATGGTCTAGTTACAGCCAGGACAATTTTTTTCAGAAATGTTCGATTTAACTAATAATAATTGGCCAGTATTTTTTTTTTTAATATTATTTGACTATATACCATGTTTACATTAAAATAATAATACTACGCAATGAAAACAATCAATATTTCAACAATAGTAAAAAATTTGATCCACAAATTTTACCTACGTGAGTAGTCGCGCGGTGAGCAATTTGCCGCCAACCGCGACATACCCCTGATAATCTTTGCCTCCTGCGGTCACCCGCACCGATTTCATTTTTATTTCTAAAACTAGAAGTGGAGGGACAGAGGGGCAGCTACACGGACGCTTGAGCTTGACAAATGCATAGTGTATGAAATAAAACGAAAACTGTGCCGCGGGCGGCAAAATGCTCATAGCGCGAGCACTCTAGGGTTAAGTAAAGATACAAAGAAAGTTAAGTTAATGTTAATCAACATTAAACTTGAAGTCAAATGTGTATCAGACTGTCATTAGCAACAGAGATATCAAGATCCCCAGGACTCATTAATAGGTTTAACCATTTATTATATAACGTCTCGCATATATGTGATTCAATATCTGCGTAGGTAGGAATCCGATAATTGAAAGAAGACAATCATAATACATCAGTTAGCTATAACGTAACTAAAATGGTGCTAAACTGCAATAAATACAACTTACTAAAAAGTCTTGAGATGACTTGGACGCATACTTCATATCAATCGTTTCTGAGTGCACAAAGCATGTATAGGCACAAATAATTGATTATTTTAAGTTTCGGAGCCACTTGTATCATGATCATAGGCTTAAGTTAGATGATACTGGTACTATAGTGTCACAACAAGGGAGAGCAAAGGAATCCCGAACCTGCTCTGCACCATGTCACTCACGCGAATCGCTCCATAATATCTTTGGACTCAGAGCCTCTTTTACCAGGGTCACAAAAAGAGCCCCGTCCCGGCCAGTGAGCCGAAAGCGTCCTTTCGGGTTCCTGGATCGTTTACACAATGGTCACAAAAGGAATTTCTTTCACTTTTTCCACTTTCTGTGAGAGAGCCTCTCATACCACCGTACCTACTGCGGGAGGACGTATTAGGTGCATTTTCCACACGTTAAAAAACTTAAAAGTGTCAAGTAGCTTATTAATCCATAAAAAAATGGAGAATTGTAATTCCAAACCCTATACCAAACATGAGGTCCATAGTTATTTGAAATTATGATTTTGCAACAAAAATTTCCATAATTTCTGACGATAATCAATCTATTGGTAGACACAAACTTGAGCAACAAGTTTCCCAATTGCAACTGGCTAACATTTCAAACAAATTCTCAAAACATTTTTCATTAGTTCACCACCTACGGGCAGGGCCAAAAGTGCGTTCAAGGTGAACAGGTGAAGTAGGACTACAAATTTATGAATGCTGGTGGAGAAAACTTGAACTAATGTCGGAACCATATCAATATCCGTTTAATAGCATACTAAGTTGACCAAGAGCGCCGCGGTCATTGGAACTAATAACTTTGTAAGACTGTAGCAGACTTGTCCGGAACTTTTGGCTCCTATAAAAACTTCGGGAGTCCTAATAAGGTATATCTTAGTGCTTATGCTGTTCTAATAGTTGGCACCTTCCTACAGCAAAAATGTGACAGTTAAGGTATCAAAGTATTGGGATTAATGGGCAATGAAAATAATTATGAGCAGCATTAAACTTACCGATAGGATGCGTAATAGCGTGATTAGAGAGAAATGTAGTCTGATAGGGAGTAATAATTTAGTAACCCGGATAGAGAAAGAAATCTTGTATTGGTTTGGACACGAAGAGAAAATGAAAGAAACAAAATAAGCATGCAAGGGAAACGTGTTAGGGCAAGTTCGGTGAGGGCGCCCTCGAAGTATGTATTTTCTATAAAGAAGCCTAATTAAAAGTACCCGAAACCCTCGAGTCTGTTACATGAACAGGAGGGATGAATGTGAGTGATTGAAGCGAGAGAAGTATTTCAGAAAAGAAGCGAATGATGCTCTGTTGTCTATGCCTACCCCGCTGAAAATGGTGGTGGAAAACTATTTGAAATGTCTGTTCTGAATCCTTACTTTACAAAAAATAAGATATCCTTCATTATAGGTACTCTATCAAGCCTTTTCATTTAAGTAAAGTAGCTCTAGCAATCAAAGTATTGAATAAGTACAAGTTAAATAATAACCAAAAGCCTTCGCAAACAAGTTTTTGCGGGCGTTCCACAAGGAAGTGTACTTGGACCGATAAAGTTTAATAGGTAATTAATGTCATGACCATAAATTACTGTATCAATCGGAAGGTTAAGATATCCAATCAAAATAAGAGTTGATACTTGAAAGTGTAAATATAAACATTACGCCTGTATTTACAAATGGTAGGCAGAGCACGCAAAACATTACACGGTCAAAAGCATGACTATTTTAAGGTCGTAGCCACTTCTAGCAAAGTTTTAGATGTTAACATAGATGAATGAAGTATAATATAGGCATGGTAGAAGTACTGTAGGTAGAGGTAGGAAAAGGTAGAGGAGGACTGAGTCCAATCCTCAGCCACTTACATCCAGCTTGCTAAGAACTGCTTTGCAGATGTCATCACTCCACTGACATACTGACGGCGATTCTAACGGAACGCCTACCTAAGAACGAAATCAAGCCCTCTTGTACTGAGAGGAGGCCTATGCTCAGACTAGACGATGATGATGATTTGATGATGAACAAACGCAAATGAGCGTCCATTTAGATAAATCTGCCGCATAATTCAGACAAAACTATAAAAGTGATTTTCCTGTCGATAGAGCAAACTTTATAAACCGACCTCGCTCTTTGAAAATATTATTTAATCGATGGGCATTTTCCGAAGTATTTAATAATGATTTTAGTAACAGTTAAGGAAAATTATTAATTACTCGTTTTAATTGAGCCTTGGTTGCAGAACAATTGTATTTTACTCACTTGGGATATTTTCGTAAAAGAAGACGAAGAAATGAAGAAGACTGGTGATGTTAAATGTAAATAATTATGTTAGGTACGTACGTATGTTTCATCGTTACGCAAGTAAATCTACTGAAAGTTAGATTTTTTTTTAATCTTTCTCCCAATCTTTTAACCGTTTCTGAATAAAATTGGCCAATGTTGCCCTTGTAAATCGAAATAAATTGTTTTTAAATCGACTGAGGAGCTACCCATGAAAAGAGTCTTAGAAAACCGAGACGGCCAATTTTTAAAGTTCGAATTACAAACTGCACACAATCGACGGCCAGCATCTTCGAAACTCCAACACAATGCTGGCCGTAAAAAAGAGTTTTAAAAGAAAAACTAAAGCCAGAACCGGTACGGGCTGATGGAATCGGTAGAATTCCAAATTCGAAGTCAACATTTCCTTCCTCGAAGCGCAAGGCGCGGTACTTAGTGTGGAATGCCCTGACCTACAAAATTGGATCGCTCTATGCCAGTACCTTTTACTACATGTAGGGTTCTGATCTAAATTACATACGATGCTATAATGAAGCCAATTGACTACAAATTGCCCTAATAATTACGTACTGTTTTTTCTTGAATTCTACCCATTTTGTTAAGATTCTATACTATCAACTTCGTAGCAATTCAGACAGAGTCTTACGTAGAGGCCAAGAATGCACATGTCTGTAATTGATATAATATCTTTGTGCAAGTACCTAGTCATATCACTATGTAAATTGACAAATTATTATGCGTGCAAGGTACTTTCACAAAAAATTGCCAGCTTCAAGCATGTGTATTCCCGGTTTTCTAGTTACCTATATTTTATACCTATATAACTGCACATTTATGGTCTATTTTTTATTACATACATACAATCACGCCTGTATTCCCAAACGGGGTAGACAGAGCACACGAAACGTTACATAGACAAGCCATGCCCATTTCACGTTCCGTGGCCACTTTCAGCATAATATTTAGGTTTAATAAACAGATAAAAGAGGTAAGGATAAAATGGAGAAATATTAAATTCACAAGAATCACAAGTCCTGTTTAGCGCTGCTCTCGAAACCATCGACAATGTTTGCACCTTGGATACAAGTGATTTGCCAGTGTTTAATTCAAATTAAAATAAATTTTAATGTTTATTACATTATTTTGTAGAATTTAAACCGACAAAAATCGATACTAGATTTTATTGTAACTTTCGACAATGTAGACCCTGCACTATTTTAAAATTGCAAAAAACATGCAACACTGGTAGTGTCATTTTAGTATCTGAGATAAAATAATTTTAAACAAAAAAAAACCGACTTCAAATTAGCTTTATCCTGAAAGGAAACTTCTGTTTATGTGCATATTTACCAAAGGTCAAGTAGGTATACGTAGCTCTCAGCAGATTCAAGGCTTTAGAAGGAATAGCTCTATCTGATTTAGAACCCTCTAAACTTTTAAGTAAACCCCACAATGAACGAGCATTAGCAGAAATGCAACGCTTGAGAAGCAGCAGGCCTGGCTAATTACCTACTGAAACTATAATTTTCAGTCTGCAGGTGCATTCAGTATCGAAAAAGTTATCCTTTAACTCCTAAAAATTAAGGAGTTGACCTTTCATCATCAGCTCAGTCATATTTTTTTACTGCCAAGCGTAAATACTGGTGTAGCTTTGAAAAATGCACTAAAAACATTACCTGTGCCTATAAAATTTGAGGGTTGCCCTCGATTTCCCTAATACTCCATCATCAGGTCAAGGTATGCTGACAATCGGACTACCTGGAAACTATACCCTTTCAGACAAAAAAAGAATTTTCCAAATCGGTCCAGGCGTCTTCGAGTAATCAGCGAATACACATAAAAATACTCTCCATTTCTTCCGTGGATGTCGCAAGAGGCGACTAAGGACATAGATAAATTTTAGACGACAGGCCAGCAACCTGTCACTATTATACCTGCTAACTCAAAACCTACAAAAAATGTGCTAGAAGTGGCCACGAAGCGTGACATAGACATAGTTTTGTGTATGTAGCGTTTTGTGTGCTCTGCCTACCCCATGTAAGAATACAGGCGTGACTGTATGTAGGTATGTAAGTATGTACAAATGTAAGTTCGGACTAAAATTCCCGAATGCCCATACATTTTTTTTTTATTTTAAGGATAATTCAAAAACTACTAGTTAGATTTTGATGAAATTTAAATGGGACCAATGGGAAGCCATTTGCTATCGAACACAAAAAGAACCATCGAAATCGGTCCACCCGTTTAGAAGTTCTGAGGTAACATACATAAAAAATGAAAAAAAAAAAAAAAAAAAAAAAAAAAAAAAAAATACAGCCGAATTGAATACCTCCTTTTTTTGAAGTCGGTTAAAAATAGCCCATAGCTGTCTCGCTCTTTCTAGCGTTGAATTCAAATGATAAAGAGAGAGGTTATATAATTGGCATCATAATCCACTTTGCATATGGTATGACTGACTTGAGGGCACGATTACGGAATATTTTCACGTAATAGAGCGACATAGTTCAGTAACTTGTGCGTTTCTTATTCTGCCTCGTGAATCATGAATAGTCTATGAGCGAATGTTTTTAATTTATTGCAAAAAGGCAAAAGGTAGTGCTTTTATAAAACCGTCTCTGTCGATGTCGTCATTATTTTAAAATAGAACTTAGCATTATCCTGGTAACACTAAAATAAAATAAAACTAATAAAAAAAATACTTTAATTTTACTTCATTCGATTTTATTTAATTTGATATGTCTGATTTTATTTTTAATTGGTTGCTGTCGCTTATTATGAATTGTGTGCCCTAAATTAATCTTTATCTAACAACTTTTGCTGTAGTAAAAGAAATCGCATACACTCACATCTTTATATCGATATCTGCTCAACACGTTTCGAGCCAGTTCATGACCTATCATGGAAGCCCCACTCGGTAATTTTATGTTCCAAAATTTTGGCTGTCAATCTGACATGACATACTGAAGTACTCTACCATGCTTAAGTATATTTCTCCATTGATGAGGCAAATTGTCCTTTCTTATAGTTTGACATTCAAAATTCTACCAATCACGAGCAGAATACGTGCAAATTCGACTTCAATTAAACGGACTAGCTCAACAATTATTTAATTAACATTCATATAAATTACTTGCACAATTGTGTATGAAATGAGTCACGATTGTTGAATAAGCTGGGCTACCAATTGATTTATTAAACGAATAAAATTCACACACATTTATTACAAAACCACCCTTACTGTCTTAAACTTAGCGCTCAAATTTTACTAATCACTAGTGCACATTATATTAAAATTAATGTTTACTTGCACATTCCTTGATAAGGTTGTTGAAATGAAGCGTGAAAATTTTATCATTTATCTTATGACTTAAATGGTCATTAATAATCCAGCCTACATACGTCCCACTGGGCACAGGCCTCCTCTCAGTGTGAGAGAGCTTGGGCTGCAGTTTCCACGCGGGCCCATTGCGGATTGGAAACACACAAAATTGAATAACTTTGTCACTTTATGAATAGCTAGTGGTAAATATCAAATTAGATTTCGCACATAGATTCCGAAAAATTTCAAGGTCTGAACTCACGACCCTCTGCATGAGAGGACACAGGTCAAATTGTTAGACATCGCCTGTAGAAGACACTTCATGAATGCAAGCATGGTCTAAATTAAACATCAGTTCCAACTCAAACCCAAAAAATATCAGGAATCAACCCAAGAATCCTAGCAAACTGCAAGAGAAAGAAACAACAATAATTATTTATGTGACCGTTGCGCAAAAGGCAACGAGGGTAAGTTTATGATATAAGCCTGCAAAGGCGAATTTCAATAAGAATCGCTAATATTTTAATCCCTGATTACGTTTGAGCATAACAGTTTACGTTTAAATCGGAGGTAAACGCTAATATATTAAACTTAGCGTGCTAGTAGAGCATGTAGAGCCATCGCAACCAGACCGTTTTCCAGTAAGAAATGTGCTTAATGTAAAAGCCGTATGATCAGACCACTAGAACAGCACGAAAACATAATGTTTCGTAAGTTGGAATGAAGATATTTAATACCTACTGCATTGCTATCTCGTTTGTATTGATAAATTAATGACAAACGTTTAAATAAAAATTAAAAAAATACCTAAAGATTAGGGCATTCTGTCAAACTTTAATGTTTCAAAAGTTAAGTCCAGATTGTTGTAGAAAAAATGAAATCTATTATTTTTCACAAAATTCTTACAAGTTTCACAATAAATAGCCCATAGGGCAAAAGTAAACAACAGCCAAGTATCAAAAAAGTACTGCAAATTTTTGTCACGGTTCAGATCAGCCAGGCTGTATATCATCACTTCTGTCTGATGCTGGGTGATACCCTTAAGATGGTATTTATATTTTATAAACGGCCTAATATAACAGAGTATATTTGTGCCCTGGCTGATTGTTCCTTCCCGTAATGACATTTACAAGACACTTCAAATTACCCAATAAACTGAGTCATCTATAGATTTTACCTCTCAAACAAAAAGATAAACACGATGTTATTTGCCTATATAGTATATCTGATGCTCTATCAATAATAGTATTATGTACGGAAGGTTCACTCCCGAACATAACTATTACATACATACAGTCACGAACAGGAATTGTTGAGCCACTTGCAACTGTTCGCAATTTAGACGTGTAATCAATGACCGACGTGACCGACTAGATGTCAGCTATTGGATTAGTATTACCTACCAGAGTTTCTCAAAGTGGGGTACGCGAACCCCTAGGGGTTCACCATTCAACAGAAAGGGTTCGCGACAAGATTTACTTAATGGTGGCTTGATAACTGGCAGCACACAATCATGGTGGTTAAAATTGACCAAAATTACTCCTAACTTTCAATCTATTTGCGACAAAAAACAAGCACACCCATAGTAAGAGGTTCGTAGAACCCAAAGTTTGTTAACAGGGGTTCGCGGAGCCGAAAGTTTGAGAAACCCTGCCGTAGACCACGAGGTCTCGCCCTCGGAGCAGACTTCAACTACGGAGTGTCCGGCTTTATTTGCAGCAACTTAATCGACATTTAGAGAAAACAAGATCATACATACATATACCTATACATATTCTCACGCCTGTATTCCCAAGAGGGGTAGGCAGAGCACATGAACTCAAAAATCCAGTGCCACGTTTAGCATTTTCGGGGTAACCAGATGGTTAAACGTGAAATTGCAGTGACAGGTTGGTAGCCCATCGCCCACAATACGTAGTTACACTAACCCTTTCCTAGAGTCGACTCTTACTACACCCACGGGAAGAAAGGGGGAGGTGCTATTCTAACCCGGCACCACACGGGTCACAACAACAACAACAAACAAAGGATGTTTATTTTGATGATCCTACCACAGCCTGTTCTGTCCCGGACCATAATTACCAAACAAGAGATATCTTATCAGTAACAGTCCTCGGATAACCTTCGACCTATTAGGATGCATCCAACCGATTGTAAAATTTACTTTAATAAGTCACTTTTTCCACGCGAGTAAATTACTTTTACACATAAAAAAAGAGGGGCTATTTGACGGATAGATTTTTTCTCGATTGGTCACAGCGAAGTTTTAAACCTCCTGAATCCAGAATCTTCAACTCTCTATCTAATATTCTTAAACCATCAGTGAGTCACGTTTTAAAATCTCCTGGATCCAGGACTTTCAACTCTCTATCCCGATTCTTAAATCATCAGTGAGTCAAGTTTTAGAGTCTCCTGGTTCCAGGATTTTCAGCTCTCTATCACTATTCTTAAATTATCGGTGAGTTGCGTTTTAAAACCTTCTGGATCCAGGAATTTCAACTTTCTATCCTGATTCTTAATAAATCATCGGTGAGTCATGTTTTAAATTCCTTTGGGTCCAGGATCTTTAACTCTCTATCCTGATTCTTAAATCATCGATGAGTCATGTTTTAAATCCTTTTGGATCCAGGATTTTCAACTTTCTATCCTGATTGTTAAATCATTGATGAGTCATGTTTTAAAACCTTTTAGATCCAGGATTTTCAACTCTTTATCCAGATTCTTAAGTCATCGGTGAGTCACGTTTTAAAACCTCCAGGATTCAGGATTTTCGACTCTCTGTCCTGATTCTTAGATGGCATAATTGTCTGCAAATTCCCAGGTACCGGGTTTTTTGATATTAGTCATAAACTCTCCATCAATTGTACTTAAGTTAAATGCTTCCATTTTGAGATGAACGGACATTAAAATCAAATTTATAATGAAGCATTTTAAGTTTACCTTAAATTAGTATGGTATAGTATAATGAATGATATTAATGATACATACCAAATTAATGGGGTACAACAGTCAGCTACAAAGATATCGACATAGTCAAAATGCCAAAAAATATGTAAGTATACACGCTCTTACTATAATTATGTATAGGGTAGGCAGAGCATACGAAACGTGACATAGACAAAACCATGATTATCTCTATTTCACGCTTCGCAACCACTTCTAGCATAATTTTAGGTTTGAAAACAGATAGAAGAGGTAGTATAATAATGACAGGTCGCTAGCTTGTCGCCTAAAGCGTACCTAAACCTATTTCCTTAGTCGCCTCTTACGACATCCACGGAAGAAATGGAGAGGTGTTATTTGATCCCGACACCACACAGCACGCTCTTACTGTCTCCACATTAAAGTCGCGTGTACATACAAACATAGGTACATACAGTATACAAACAATCACGCCTGTATTTCCAAACGGGGTAGGCAGAGCACACAAAACGCTACATAGACAAAACGACAACATATCACGTTTTGTAGCCACTTCTAGCATAATATTTTTTATGTTTTGAGGTGGCAGGTATAATAGTGACAGGTTGCTAGCCTGTCGCCTAAAATATACCTTAACCTATGTCCTTAGTCGCCTTTTACGACATCCACGAAAGAAATGGAGAGGTGTTATTCTAAACCCGACACCACACTTTTGGCATTTTAATAGGTAGTGACAATATCTACGTTGCTGACTGTACTAATAATTAATTCTAATGGGCTAAGGGGCGAGTATGTATTGTATCCATCGAAGGTATTAAAAACTGTAGATAAATAGGTACGTAAATCAAGTCTGTTCTCCGAAATGGGGTGGACAAAGCACAAAAAACGCTAGGTACATAGACGATATCATCACTATTCCAAGTTTCGTGGCCACTTTAAGCATATTTTTAGGTTTTGAGTTAGATAAAAGTGCTAACATAGTAACAGATCACAAAAGATATGGAAAAATGTTAAACCTACACTCTAAATTCTTGAAACGCTAATTAAATCAAATGTTATCATATCGTAATCAATTAGAATGTGGTTAAAGGTGTTAGAACAATCACATTCCACCTTGAGAATAACTTCACGTTACCATTTGCCTATTAAATATGCGTTTAAATGAAAAGTCTAGGCAATTTAATTTATTTTTAAAGTATTGAGAGGTCAGTTGGATATAACAGTAAGCAACGGGAGATCTACTACGCGGAGCTAAAAAACTTTACAAACATCAACTCCTTCGTCACTGCGTTCTTAAAAAAAAAGTGCAAGTTGCCAGTATCAAATTTTGAGTACACAAATAAAGTGCAACTAACCTTTTTAGGTGGGGTTATCACGTAATATAAAACACGTCTGAATGTAAGGCACTGCGGTTTATACGAGCTGCCGGGCCGGCGGCTTGTTGGTGACTGAGGTAGCCATACCTGCACGCTGGAGGCCAAGCTTTAATGATGCCTTGAGACAATCCTACGGCCATTGCATTTTTGTGGCAGCAGTTTAACAGGAAATAAATCGAGTGTGATTTACGTTTTAATGACGAATTAATAGACGCAGAATTCTTCAAATGCTCCAACGGTGCCTATGGGCAGACCAGCAAAAGGTAAAACAACGCTTTAGGTTAAGTAATCCTTTAAAGGAACATTTTGTAAGTTTATTTGTAATTGTAGGTACCTCTACTATCTCTATATCTAGTATGTAAGAACTATTTTGTGGGTGGAGTATATGCGTGATAGCTAAAAAGATTTTTAATTTTGAATTTTGGGTTAATTTTGTGCATGACTGAGTGTATTTTTTATCCCTTTGGGTGCAACGTAGCGATGCATGTCTATGATCAATCATCTCATCATTTAATTTACCTATGTTTGACAAATAATTTATTTGATTTGAACTTAAAATCTAAAAATCTGCTGAAAGTGTCTACAAAAGGTGAATCAGTTGTGATTTTAACTAATTAGCTTTTCCCGTGCTCTGTCTACCCCTTTGGGGAATGAAGTACCTACTTACGTATGTTTGTATTAAATTTAAATAAGCTTTTATTTTCACGTTACCATTACTAGATACGATTGAAATTTTCGAAGCCTCTCAAGACTATAGTGATAATAGTCCTTTCTAGTTAAATTGGATGCATATTTCCTCGTGACATTTTCATTCGCCATATTTTCCACGATTGCAACGAAATTTTGGTCATCCTAGCATCTACAGCCACTGGACACAGTGAAACTGTTGTATGACAGACTCGGGTCGATCGACGGCTGTTCATTGATCAATTGGATGACAGGTCAAAACGGCACCTACTTAATAGCGGAACAAGTGAAGTTATGTCCTTGATCCTTGACCAACGCCTTATAAATCAGCACACCCCGGTAACACATCAAAACTGTCTAACTACCGACTTGACTTATATTACGTCTGTATGGTTTCCGTGTGGTGCCGGGTTAGAATAGCACCTCCCACTTTCTACCCGTGGGTGTCGTAAGAGTCGACTCTGGGAAAGGGTTGGTGTATTGTGGGCGATGGGCTAGCAACCTGTCACCACAATATCACGTTTGACCATCTGGTTACCCTGAATTTGCTAAACGTGGCACTGGATTTTTGAATTCATGTGCTCTGCCCCTCCTGGGAATACAGGCGTGAGAATATGTATGTACGTCTGTGTCGTTTTCGCGTTGAGTTAGTTATACAGGGTGTCCGGAAATTGTCCATAAATATTTTGATCAGTCGTCGGGTTATGCGTCTGCACTTTATACGTCATTTTAGGGTCTACCAGCAAGAAATCGGAAAGACCATCATTGCCAAGAATGCCAAGAAGCATGCACCGCAAGAAACTTGACAGATAGTTTTTTTTTAATAAAAGTAAACTTGCCTTTCTGACCACGCCTGAACACAACAGTGTAACCACTGTCGCTTTGGGGCAGGATCAGCACACTTGGATGATTATCGTGATTCCATTAGATTAGACTAGAGATAACGTTTTTTTTTTATATCGATATTGTTAAACATTCGTTGTAATTCGCCATAATCACACCACTCCAAAGCTTATTTATTATGTACAACACTTATTTTTAGTTACTACAAAATTAGGCGCTTAGGTAAATTGTATCTTGTTCAGCGGTCGGTTCAACGAATAAAGTTTTTTTTTTGTCTTGGAATAAATCCCTCTTTACTCGCAAGTATAAATCAAGTTTTCATATGAAAAAGTGAGAAAAGGTAGCTTGTTTATCCCTAAAATAAATGGGACATCACATCATGTGTTTAAAAAGTTTCAAAGCGCCTAGAAGTTTCAACAATTTAGTATCTTTTGATGTACATATTTGCTAAATGCATAAATAAGGGGTTTAATTAAAACTAATCTAAACCTAAACCAAAAGTACCTAAACCTATAGTAAAAACAGCTTCGAAACGTGAAATAGTTATGGTTTTGAACTTATGATATGACTATATAACGTTTCGTGTGCTCTGCCTACTTCATTTGGGAATACAAACGTGATGTAGGTATGAAGAATAAAGTAATACTACATTAATGATAAATACCTATGTATAATGCTTCAATATCGTCGTAAAGGGATTTATTATATAGAAAGCTTTGCTGAAAACATTTTGTCGGCTTTAAAATTACAAATTTTCGTAGTGATTTTTGTTGAGCTTTTTTTTAATTTTAAAAGCTGAAGACGATGATGAATGATGAGAAAAACAAGGCTCTCGAACGAAACGTTTCAAACGTCAGCGTCACGTCAGACGTCACTGTCAAAGTCAAAGTTTGTTGATAAAAAAATTGGGCTAATAACCTCAATTTTCGCTTGTTGACTAATAAATAATAAATAAAAAATATTATTATTGGTTTAGACCGGTTTTAACCAAAACATAAAGTAAAAAGTGTATATTTTAAGATTTTTTAAGGGACACTGTGAAAAACGTATAGTTCCCACGTTTAAAAACATGTTGAAAAAGATAAAGAGTTTTGTGTTTCTGCTAACATGTCTTTCGGTTGTTTGTCTCTCAAATACGTGTAACTTCGATATCAAACTCAAACAAACTCTTCGTAATGAAGGGTTTCATCGGTGAGTAAGGTTTTATGATAACTTTAGATATTGTGTCCGTTGTGAACTGTGTCTCTTATTAAGAGTGCCAAGCTCTAAGTCTAGATGCTGTTACGCTATTAAGGTGATGCCCCTGTGTATATGATGAGGTTTTTGGGGCCAATCATCAGTGCATTTTTGGGAAATTGAGTAAAGTAATTGTTTGTGAAAATGTATTGTAACATTTGGATATATCTATTTCACATTTTGTGTGCTCTGCCTACCCTATTTGGGAAATCAGGCGTGATTTTGTGTATGTATGTATGTATGTATTGTAATCTTTTAAACCAGACTTTTAAAAGAAAGGTTTAGTGCCATGAGAAAGACAAAATATTGGATTTTTTACTGTCTTCAATTTTTTTTTCATTTTTTTTTCATTATAAAACATTATAAAACTTCTTGATATAGTATGTTTGTCTGTTATGACCACTATGAATTATGTCTACACAAATATGCCTGTATTAACTGTATAAATTCCACTCTCAATAAATGATTATGATTATGATAATTATAAAATGCCTGGGGGCTTAGAAGGAGGACTTCAGTAGGTTTGTATAGATATAAATACGTAAAGAACACAAAATCTAAACCAAGTAATTTCCATATTTTTCTTTCACCACCTAAATAAAATTAGTATGACCAAAAATTTGACTCCCTTATTACAGGAACATAACCTATGGCATAGTCTTCAACGGAGACGAGAGCCAGGACCCGAGGCCTCTTCAAGACTGCATCGTAGGATTGGACCAGACCCTGCCTCCAGGAGTCTACGCTAATCCTGACGAACTGGGTGACTTGAGACGGACTGGGAAGGTACAGAACAGCCAAATCTTATTGCCTCGTTTATGCTACAATGGACTTAGTTATTGAAATAGATTGAAATATGTAAGTGGCTTTGCTATTTTTTATGAATATCACATTAGTTCGACTACATAGAAAATGAATCTCCTCAGAGTAATCTCCTCCCTCACAATCATGCCTTTATTCCTAAATGGATTAGGTAGAACACATTAAACAATGATAGATAGCCATGGGTTTAAGTTTAAAAACAAATGGAAAAGGTAGAATAGTGATGCTGTGAACAGTGGTCGCTAGCCTGTCACCTAAAGCATACCTAAAACTATTTCATTAGTTGCCTCTTACAATATCCATGAAAGAATTGAAGAAGTTTTATTCTATCCCGACACCACTAAAGATAGAGGTAGGTATAATCAAAATACTTATTTCCAGCTGAACGTGATTCCGAAAACCCGCATCAACACAGAGTTGCCAGCGGAACAGTCATCGTCCAGCAGTGTGTACATTATCGGTGATGTGGTGGATGACAAAGCCTATCTTTGGATGCCCGTACATGCAAGGTACCACCAGGCCGTGCCCGGAGGAGGGTGAGTGGACAGTGCATTTGTTTGATAGGTTTTAATGTAAATAATCGGTAAATATAATCTGTGGATTATTTTAAGAGTTGTTTCTTGCTACTGAGCTTTTGGGAGTGATGATATGGGTGTAGATAATAGTTTATGATATTGATGACTTAGGAAAGGTGTGGTTTATGAAATGAGCCATATGGCGAATTTGATGAAAGCCTTGATAATATCACGCCTGTAAGTGCAATGCACCTACAATGCACAATGTTACAAAGCCGAAACCGTGGCTATTTCGCGTTTCATAGCCACTTTTTGCATTTGGTTTCATTTGAACTTAGATAGAAGGGATATAATAGTGAAAGGCTACTAGCCTGTCACCTAAGGCATACCTAAAACTACTCCTTAGTCGCATCATACGGCATCCACGGAAGACATAGAGAGGTATTATTCTAAATCCGACACCATATGGTTGCTTTTGGTTGTATATAATAACTAGCTGTGCGCGCGACTCCGTCCGCTGGAATAGTGACTGAGTAATTTTCCCGTTTTTTCCACATTTTGCAGTATTTCTTCGCTCCTATTGGTTGCAGCATGATGTTATATAGCCTAAAACCTTCCTCGATAAATGGTCTATCCAACACAAAAAGAATTTTTCAATTCGAACCAGTAGTTCCTGAGATTAGCGCGTTCAAACAAACATACAAACAAACAAATTCTTCAGCTTTATAATATTAGTATAGATTACTCATGTGACTGCTTAAGATTGTGGTTCACGTAATGAGCAAGCCGAATTCAATATTTTTTTTTTGTCAGCATGGCTCGCAACGAGGTACAGCCTCCTCGTCTATTCTTACGCTGCGCGGACGCGCGCCTCGCCCGCTGCGCCGGCGCCGCGGCCAGCTTCCTCTGCAACGGGGGGTCCCGCGACCAGTGCAGCTGGCGCGAGCTGCCTTATACTCTGGTGAGATTTGCTGTTCATTTGACACCTATAGTAGATTTGTTTAGGTAGTTAAAACAATATAAATAATCTTGACGTGTCTTTTTATTTAAACGTACACTTTATAAATCGAAATCTTTACATTTTACAATTTACATACATACATACATATTCTCACGCCTGTATTCCCAAGAGGGGTAGGCAGGTATGAAAAATTTAGGTATGAAAAAATCATTTACTTTCATTTCATAATTTAATTGTATACTGTAACGATTTTCATTTTTAGACTGTGTATTTGAACAATAAGACATGTCAAGTCAAGATTGTTTATATTGTTTTAACTACCTAAACCGATAAGGTATAGTGCTATATTTATTTATATCACGTTTTTTAACAACTTTTAGCATAATTATTAAGTTTTTTTAAAAGTAAAGTGTGGTACTGACAGGTTGCTGGCCTGTCGCACAAAAAATACGTTTAACTATTTCCTTAGTCGCCTCTTACGACATCCGCGGAAGAAATGGAGAGGTATATAGAGATAATTGATTCAATCATTTCATTCTGCCAATCACATTACCCATTTGTGTAATATCTCCAATTTCATCTAATTGTTATAAGTGCGTTCGAAACGTGAAATAATCCACATCTTTTTCTATGTAATGTTTCGCTCTGCCTACCCTATTTAAGACTATATCTAAATTGGTAACAGCGCCATCTGTCGATAACCGCCCGAACTTCTTCCCCAGATGACGGACACGCTAGTGTGGGAAGTGCCCGTGGGCAACACGGACCACTATTACCTAGTGGCCGGTGGAACGGCGCTGGTCATCGCTGTGGGCTCCCTCTACCTACTGAAAGGCGTCCATGAGTACAAAGTTGCTGTTAAGAAGAAGAATTGAATATAGATGTCGAGGTAATATTGTGATTATCTTGAAAATACAGTACCAGGAATATAAGTTACATCAATGCCAGCACCAATATCTGATACAACAAGGCTGCAAAAACATCTGATACGACTCTATTACTAGGGGCAGTAGGACGTGTCTTGTATTTTGCACGCTCCGTCATGGCAGATATTAATGCTGGTGATTGTACCTCCGCAAAATGAAGTTTTTGAATACGTTTTTAGCGAATAATGCAGTGATGATGCGCAGAAAAATATTTAACGGCCATTGGCGCTGCATAATGCGCGCGACGCCGGCAACTCCGGTGCCCGCCTTGCCTGGGGAGATGAGCCAGAAAGATTTCATCTGTTATTGCATATTCTACCTTATGCATAAAGTTGTAAGGTTTTTATTGAATTGGTCTTACATTCGATTTCATTCGGCATTTGTCTGCTCGTCGGTACGAAGATTGCCGATGTAATTTATATTTGTGGTACACCTGTACGGTTTTGAACGGCATTTGTTTCGATGAAAATGTATAGTGCAGTCAGGGAAATAGGATGTTTAGCAGGTTGAGATACTTCTAAAATTGGCCTTGTTACTATTTCCAGCCAGGTGCATGACATAAATACTCAATATTGAACTTCATGGTGAAGTTTGTCTTATAATGCGAACAAATTATGAAGGCAGTCAACCTGCTAAACATTCAGATTCCCTGACTGTATAAAAGTTGGATACACTCACATTTTTGTCTTGTGATTAGCTTGAGAATCTTGAGATATTTAGGGCCAATTTATGACCCATCATCAGGAGCCACGCTACAGCGATTGCGGTGCCAAAATGATTCCTTTGTATTACTTGAGAATCAGTATTTAGTCATCCGTGATAGTAAGTGATACTTAAACCTACTTAATAGCCTAATAAATTAAGGTTAATTAAGGTAAGAACCTCGGAATCCGAGATACCCAGCTGGAAGTTTTGTAAATATTTGCATATTGAGGCCCTAAAAGTTGTCTCAAAACCTACATATTCTAGGGTGTGAGCGACTATTAAATTTCAAGGT
This sequence comes from Adoxophyes honmai, assembly GCA_005406045.1. Lineage (NCBI taxonomy): Eukaryota > Metazoa > Arthropoda > Insecta > Lepidoptera > Tortricidae > Adoxophyes > Adoxophyes honmai. The sequence goes on from BHDV01006789.1 coordinate 199,028, forward strand.
CAAAAGTCACAAAAATCTGTTTTTTGCGCTTCTTTTGTAAATATCTCATTTCCTATGGATTTTTGCTATTTGTGTTTCTTATCAATATTGTAGAATACAAAATTCTCTACAAGTTCTGTTTTTTATTTTTTTTATACGGTGAACCGATTTCGAGATAGAGGGCGGAGAGCGCGCGGTCATAACATCACTTTGGGTCGACCGGTCTCCGATCGAAAACGCGCCATTATATACTTGATGAACTATCGATAGATCAATGATTATAAATATTTGATTAGTTAAATCAATGTGGCTTTGGGTTGGCTGCTGACTGTCTTCGTTTTTTGGCGTAAATTAGAAGATGTGTCCCTCTACCCTGGATTTTTGCAATTATAGTTGATTTTTTTCTATGTACCAGACCAGCAGGTTTTCGATTTTTGACGTAAAATGAGGTGACCCACTAAGTTCAATATTTTTTGTAAAGGAGGAATGTCGATTTCGACAGTAGTTTGGTTGGGCTCTAGTGCTTTCTAATCAGGGTCACCAGGTACTCCAGATCTTCAATTATCTCAATTTTTATATTTTTCCCTTTATGTAGTCATTAATCCCTAATTCTGTACCAAATTTCAGCTTTGTGAGTTTATGGGAAGTAGGTACTAGTTCTATTTTGATGATCATGAGTGAGTGAGTGAGTGTCGAAAATGCGAAACTTTGCTTTCGTTTAACTTCGGTACTAAATGACCTGCTGATTTGAAATTTTGGATTTTAAGTATGTAATTATAGCTTACTAGATGACAAAAATTTCAGCGTTCTGGTCTTATCCAGAAGTGCTCAAATAGGTGCCTGAAAACGCAGCGAAATGGATCCAGTAAAGGATGGAACGGCAGTGCTTGCTTCGCGCTCGACTTGGTGGGGGCACGGCCGTGCCCCCGACCATCAACTTCTGCAGCATTTTGAAGTTTTACAATATCTGTGTCGTTTTGGCCATCGAAGTACCCAAGGCCTTAAGTGATGCTGTGACCGCGCGCTCTCCGACCTATATCTCGAAAACGGTTCACCGTATAAAAAAAATAAAAAACAGATCTTGTAGAGAATTTTGTATTCTACAATATTGATAAGAAACACAAACAGCAAAAATCCATAGGAAATGAGATATTTACAAAAGAAGCGCAAAAAACAGATTTTTGTGACTTTTGACCTTGAAATTTAATAGTCGCTCACACCTTAGAATATGTAGGTTTTGAGACAACTTTTAGGGCCTCAATATGCAAATATTTACAAAACTTCCAGCTGGGTATCTCGGATTCCGAGGTCATTTCCTAACCTTATTAGACTATAAATAAAGAGGCATTTTGTGTAAACCGTATTCTAGTCTGAAGAAATCAAAGGATTTTGTACCTTATTTTGTAGCATCGTAAGTTATCATTATCATTAAGACGGGAAGACCTAGACGTACGTTCCGTGACGCTGCCCGCTTAGCACAGCAAGGCGCGAGTAGAGATGAGCGCGAGATAGACTATACCTGTCACTGTCTAACTACAGACGTCAGAAAGTGACAGATGGTATATACCCCGCGTGAAACGACTCGTGCGTTTTGCTGTGATAACTGTGATAAGCCTACTGGATTATTTTGGAAAAAGGTCAGGTCAAGAGATTCCAAAAGCGACGAGAAGAGATTGATGAATGTGGATGAAGCGGAGGTATGTATCGTAGCGAGTGGAACAAAGTCGTCTCTGCCTACCCCTGTGGGAAAGAGGCGTGACGGCATGTATGAATGTTAGAAATAAGCTGGTAATTTATTGTATTCATTCCATAATAAATTAAATTGCTGTATTAATATACCGATATAATATTTAAGGAGTGGCAATAAATTCTACACCACAATAGAACTGTGTTTCATTCTGTCAACAAGTTCGAGACAATCCAAATACGTACACAACATACAGCCTCGGCCAAAAGTATCGAATATCGTAGTAGTTGCGAATTTTCCATACAAAAATCGAACGATGTTTTTTTTGCTCGTATTGAAGTAGGTTTATTTTAGGTTTTATATTTTTCACTATAATAAATCGCATTTTTAGAATGAGAGAACGAAATATACCACAGTCTAAAAATTTTTGTGAAATAATTTATGGATGTCCTCTATGCTTCAAATGTTTTTTTTCATAAGTGTCGAATTTCATATATTGTCGCATTGTCAGTCTCAATCTAAAGCTGCGAAATACTTTGACGTATTAAAGTTTTTTTTTTTCATACTGGCACGAAACCCTTCGGCACTTAGACAGTTTTCCATTTGAACATTTTGAACTAGCTACTTTAGCTACATGAAGTCGTTCTAGTTACTAACTCGAGTACAGTTTTAAAGCTACTAACGACATCTATAAGAAAAATAGTGTAACTTGTAAGTTGTCGTCTGTGTGCCTTCACCTCGCGTCACCTAAGTTAGCAGTACCAACGATAGTCCACGAGATGGCAGCGCTATTGCATCAATTCGAAGACTAAAATACTGAAAATTATTTCTTTGAAATCTAGATGGTGGGTACTCTATAGGTAAGTGCGGTCTAAGTTTTGTAGTAAACAAATTATCATGTTTGGGGAAAGCTTGTTTGTTAGTACGGAGTTAACTTTTTCAAGCTTCGCAGCCACTTCTAGCATAATTTTAGGTTTTAAAACAGATGAAAGAGGAGCAATTGTGACAGGTTGCCCGCCTGTTGCCAAAAACACATCTAAACTTATTTCCTTATACTTAGTCACCTCTCACCTCTTTTGACATCCACGTTGAAAATGTAAGGCTATTCAACAACACCACAGGAGACAGAATTGCATTAACAGGTGTGATGTATGTAGGTTTGTTTGTTATGTTTGTACATACATCATACTGTCACGCCTCTTTCCCACAGGGGTGGGCAGAGACCACTTTGTTCCACTTGCTACGATCCTGAGGTACCTCTTTGGCTTCACCCATGTTCATTAATCTCTTCACACATGCTCTGGTTTGGGGAGCGTTCAAGTACTACGTAACGCAATTTTTGAAGATTTGCGACCCCCCCTCCCCCCTATGTAACGCGCC
>BHDV01006789.1:210029-234464 GCA_005406045.1 Adoxophyes honmai
GCTCGAGTTCAACCAGCAGCGCGACACCGCGCGCGAGCTGGAGCCGGGCCCGGAGCCCTACGCCTTCCTGCCCGACGAGGCCGTCGCGCGCGACGTCATGTCCTTCGAGCTCGGCGAGCCGAAGACGAACGACGATTTATTCTTCGACAGAAAATCACATCCGGAGGAAGACGCCTTCCAGAACAATCTTGTGGTTCATAAAGACCTGTTTGAAACGATCAGCGAGGCGCACTACCTGCCCGAGCTGAGCGGGCCTCACGACGAGGCGCTGCTCGAGTCGCTGGTGGAGAAGGGCTGCGAGGACAACCAGATCCTAGGCCAAGCGCTGGATAAGATAGCGCATTTAGTGTCGGGCGCCGGCGACTACGCCGAAGAAGAGGAGGACATGTTGCTGAGCGGCGCCCCGGTGGCTGACATCATCGACCGCCTGGAGCAGTCGCTGGAGTCGCCGGGCCGCAGCAGCATCACCGCGGCGCAAGGCCTGCTGCATCTGCACCACATCGGCGACCACCTGCAACCGGACCACCAGCCCGACCAGGAATACATGACTGACGAAGTATTTAATAACGACGTCACTACAGAGATGACCTTAGCGCTGACTCCCGAGCCGGAGCTGCGAGATGCCAACGAGATGAGTGGGATGCAGTACGAACAGCAAAGTGAAAAAGCCTTAGAAAATAATAGTGACTTAGCTGAAGCTATGTTTACGCAATCGTCACTTGAAACGCCGGAAAGATATAAAGATCATGAGGATGACCACCAAATTGTGGAACAGCCAAATCCGACACCCGATGACAGTGAAATGGTGCCTAGTGAAATTGTTCCTGAAGTGCAACCGCAAGATGTCAGTGAACCTTTTCAGGAGAATGTGGAAGGTGACGCGGCCGTGTGTGTGCCAAAAGAGGAAGTCGTGCAACCCGAGGTCCCGGGCAGTGAGTTTGTGAAAGAGCCCGAGGACCCGTTGGTATGTGAGTTAGTGGCAACCGATCTGAGTTTAAAATCAGTGCAAAAGAAGGTGAACAGAGTGGTCGCTGAGACAACAAATGCTGCTGAAGAGAGTGTGCCGGAGAGGGTTGAGGATATACCTCGGGATCTCAGTGTCCATCGGCGGCTGCCGACGCCGCACGCGTCGCCGCGTCGGTTAGAGATCCCTCGCGCGCCTTCGCGCGAGTCCGATGCCATGCAATCACCACAGCCCAGCGGGATCCCCGCTGTGCCTTCTTCTCCGGAAATATTCACCATGCCCCCCACTAAGAGCAAACAGACGCTGTTCTTAGAGACATTACTATCATCACCGTCTCCAAAGATGTACACGTCTGAGGTTACCATCACGAAACAGCAATGCGAACCCTTAAATCTAGGCAAACACCGAAAGTCGGCGAGTCCAACGGTGTCCAGTTGCTCTGAGGAAATAAGAAAATCAAATAAAGAATTTGGGGAGCCGCAGGAAAAGAGGTTAAGAAGAGAGTCGGTGGACGCCATGGTCAAAATAAGTAAGGTATTCCAATCGACTAAAGAACCCGATAAGCCTCAGCATCCGACAGAAAAGTCTTGTGAAGATGAAAAACCGATGAAACAACTGCAAGCTTTAAAGACAAGTATTGACTTTAACATTCCAGATCCGTTACTAGTTCCTAAAGATAAGTTGAATAGTATCTTACAAGCGCCTGGTAGAGAGATACCTGCGTTACTATTACAGAGGCCAGAACTCAGATTACCAGAAGCTTTTGCTTACCCATCAATATTGCAAGATCCAGACATACTCGTAATATCTTTAGCACAACTGGAGAAGATTTTAGAGAATGACGAAAAGAAATTAACAGCATTATCACAACCAAGAGATACCTTGCCGGAGAAAAAAGAAGAGAAGGACAGAAGTTCAAACTCAGAAACGCCCAAACCCACCACGCCATCTCTCGATCAGAACACGCAGCCCAAACCGGTGCAGCTGGATGCCTTAGCCACTGACATCGAGGCCGCTACTACCGCTGCCCTCAACCAAATGTTCTGGCTACCTTATCTCTCACAACTAGAGGTTATGGCCGCTTGCTCACAGAACAGCGAGTTCCTCAAAGCTTTCAACGCATCTGGCTACTCGGCTCAGAACTATGCTGATCTATCTCAGATGCTGAACACGTCTCGGTTTATGGGCCCTGCAGGTTTCCCCAATATGATGCCGCCTATGGACTACGACAACCGTCTGCAATTCGCCATGTGGCAGGAGGCGATGAATCAGGCCAATGCTGCCTCAGCCCGGCAGAAGCAGGAGGCTCAGAAAGAAATGCCGTCAAAGTCCAGCGACGTCCAAAATCCGTTCGTCCATTCCACCAAAAACCATCAAAGTAAGACCCATTCAGCGGCGCGAACGAGTCCAATCGCTCACAATTACAACACGACCAGCCAGCGGTCCATGGCCCATAATCCCTTCTTCCAAGGCATGTATCCGGGGATGAATCCGAACATCAGACCCAACATGCCATTGCCGGGTCTGCAAATACCTCCGTATTTCAATCCTAACATGATGAGCCAGCGCTCGCCGCGCACAGGGCAGCAAAAGAGCCCAACATCGCCTTACTATCCCAACAACAACTACCTGCAAAGCGTGAAGCACACGGAGTCGCACCAGCGGAGTAGTAGCACGGGATCTCAGGAGTCACCGCGACCACGGATCAGTGTGAAATCGCTGCAGAATTTGCTGGAGCCTTCTGCGGCGGCGTCTCGCGTGGGTTCCTCGGGGAGGCGATCCTCCCATCCGACGTCTGCTTTGGGGCGACGCCGGGAAGAGCCTGAAGTCGGAAGCACGACTCCGTTAGGCGAGCCTCCACCGCACGCCATGCCGCATCCACACGACCCAGCGGCTTACCATCTGTGGCACCCGCTCTTTGGCAAGTAAGTACTAAGCTAAGCTCTGACTTGCGTTTTCCGTGAGGTCAACAACATCCGTCCGAATCGTGCCGCGGTCGCTCGTAAAAACCAAGAAGCACGATAGTCGCGTGGAACGGCGGTTTGACGTTCCGCGAGAGAAATGCGCATTAGCATTGTTTTTGCAGCGCGCCGCCGTTCTTGCGTTGCAGGCTGTTAATGGAGCTATTAAAATTCAATAAAAAGTGGAATTTGATGCAATGTTGCTATTTAGGTTTTGATAAGGAAACGTTCGAGTGGGTGAGAAAAATGTGCCTTTGCTTTAAAATGATAATGTAATTAAAATTAACTTATGGTGAATATTGATACCGTCCGATGTTGATACAAATAATTATGTTTAATCTTTGAGCATTATTAACAGAATTACATCCATACATAAAACATGCATTTACTCCCAAACTGTGACTATTCCACGATTCGTAGCCATTCTCTGCATTATTTTTGAATTCAAATTAGATAAGTGAGATATAATAGTGACAGGTTGCAAGCCTGTAACGCCTTTACATAACTTAATCTGTTCCCTCAGTCGGCTCTTACGATTACGGTTCCACGATCCCACGGTTTCATGTGCTCTGCCTAACCAATTTGGCGTGACGTGTTTATGCATGTTAACACAGTCACACAGTTTTGTCACTCATTTGAAGGTCAGCAGAAAGAAATAATTTAAAGGATATGTTCGCCTTTGCACTTTCAAGTTATTCTGTTTTTGCCATTTCAAGGTGTCTTTTAAAGTTTCTATGCAATGACTGAGTACCAAATACTGGATTGATATAACCAAGGAATAAAATTGAGTCTTTTACTCGCTTTCATGTCAAAAATTATTGTTTCAGTGTGTTATAGAGTTTAAAATAACACCTTTATATCCTTAGTCACCTCTTACGATTACGACGTCCACAGAAAGGAGAGGTCTAAATCCGACTCCACACAGAAAATATACCTTCACCTATTTCCTATTTATTTAATAGTCATCATTTTGTCTGTGTATCGTTTTGTATGCTCTGCTTACCCCATTTAGGAATACAGGCGAGATGTATGTGTGTCTGTATGATCTTTCACTGAATTATCTCCAAACTAATTTATTCACTAAAAAAACACAGTGTGTTCGTTTTTCTTCTCTCTACTAGTAATGTCATAAGCTATACCGATACCGATATGCTGATAATTGTTTCAATAACATTTACATCAACATACATACATATTCTCACGCCTGTATTCCCAAGAGGGGTTGGCAGAGCACATGAATTCAAAAATCCAGTGCCACGTTTAGCAATTTCAGGGCAACCAGATGGCCAAACGTGATATTGCAGTGACAGGTTGATAGCCCATCGTCCACAATAGAGTAACCCCTTCCCAGAGTCGACTTTAATCTCAAATCTCAAATCTGAGAATACCTTTAATCAATAATAGTCTTGTCAGTGTATCTATGCCACTCTACCGCCCCCACAAGAACATTGGTTTTCACTTAGCGCCTAAAATCTAGTTCACAGAAATATAGCGTGCTCTATTTGTTTTCCATGGCCTGATAAATCAGATGATTATTTATTTTCATCAATATTCAGTTGTTGAGCCAGTGTGTTAATTCAACACATACGTCACACCCGTATTCCCAAATGGGGTAGGCAGAGCAAACGTGAGTCTACATAGACAAAACCATAGGTGTTCCAGCGCTTCGTGGCCACTGTTAGCATAATTTTAAGGTTTAAAGTTAAGTTAATTTCTTTAGTTAAATGTTGCGACATTCACGAAAAAAAAAATTACACTAAACCTGACACATTATGCCACATGGCAAAAGTTTAAAAAAAATTAAGAAGTTTCGTTTAAAAAGACTCATCGATCTTTATGCCTACACTCGGTGGTCGCCTAGGGGTGTCAATTATGGCGTATGGACATAAAACTATCAAGGTAGTGCCACTCGTGTCTAGTTGTGTGATTTTACATTGTTTTTTATTAGCTTGTAGAGTGTCCTGCTGGGCAAAAGCCTCCCCTTTTTCTTTCCACTCGTCTCTATGTTTTGACAGATCACGCCATTCAGATCATAATAATCACATCGATAATAAGTAAATAAAAATACAGAATCGTTCAATAGGCGCGCGTCTCAAGTGGACTGCTACCGTGCTCGGAGTACCTAGTCCCAAATGTTCCGAGATATCGTGTCTGTGATCCGTCCATTGCTCGAGCGCGCTTTGTATGGAGATTGATTTCTGTACTTCTTAGGTAGTGTCCGACCGAAGCTTCGGCTTCGGCTTCGGCTTCGGCCACCTTCGGCCAAAAAAACCACCTTCGGCCAAACCTTCGGCTTCGGCCAAAATTTGGCCGAAGCTTTGGCCGAAGCCGAAGGTTAGCAAGTCGTGATTTGAAATTGGACGAACGATGCCAGAACGAGAGGGTTAGTGCGCAGCGCTTAGCAGAGCAGCGTTTCGTCGGCCCGATCGAATTACTTGCAGTTAATTATATAAATAACTGACAACAAATAACATAACAGCATGGTCACATTTGATTTAGAAGCGAAAACTGCGCATAATTTACTACCGTTTTTTTTACTATTAGCAAATTCTCGTATTTCTTAGGGTCAACGTGGGGTCAACACACCTTCGGCTTCGGCTTCGGCTTCGGCCGAAGGTTTTGATGAAAACCGATTAATCGGCTTCGGCTTCGGCTTCGGCCAAAATTGTACCTTCGGTCGGACACTATTCTTAGGCTCAATTCACGCCAGAAGAGCGGCGAAGGGCGGCGAAGCGGAGCGCAGTTTCAATGTCATGAGAATTTTAACTTTATTTTTATTACAATAAGACTTATTCACATGAGAAACCCCAACGAGCCGCGCGGATCCCCGCGGGAATTCCGGAAAATTTCATAAACAAAGCCGTGCGACAGCGCGAGACGTCGCGGGAATGTCCGAGGATGCTCGAGCAGTCGCGATCGGCCGCTGACAATATCCCGCCCAGAGATCTTGGACTTCCCGCGCATTCCAGCGATTTCTCGAGCAGTCGTGGGAATCCTCGCGCCTTCTCTACCGAGCGGGTCGCTGCGCTTCGCCGCCCTTCGCCGCTCTTCTGGTGTGAATTGAGCCTTATGGCGTTATATGAAAGCGTTTACAAACGACGCCTACCTTAGGTTATAACAACACAGACTTATATCTCGAAATAGATGACTCAAGTGTATGTACTTCGCGTGCCAAACGGGAGAGCAATGCTCTTCCTTTGACGCAATAACATTTAGTTTTGTACCACTTAATTAGGTTTAACTGCATAGAGACAGGACAACTTGAATAAGGCGGTTACCTTTGAATCGGTTTCACTCGGACTGTCAATTCCCGTCACTAAAGCGCTCCAGTGACGTTGCAGTTGGTACAGAAAACGTGGCACGCTTGGTTTTCATACAAATGCAGGAACTCGCGGTATCTATTTCGATATAAGTCTGTGTATTTCAATATTCAGGGTCCAGAATTAGAACTAGGTTATCGGGCCTACAGTAACGATCGCTACTATTCTCAGGCTGTCATCTAACTCTGTTAATAATTCAGAATATGCAGCGACTCCATCCGCTTCTGGGTCAGACGGTCTTAATTTAAAAAATCGATGGACCAGATTAAGAACAGAACTATACTTAGGTACCAACGGTCGGTGGCAGAGAACACAGGCTCATATCGAAATAGATACCGCGAGTTCCAGCATTTGTATGAAAACCAAGCGTGCCACTTTTTCTCTACCTACTGTAACGTCACATGAGCGCTTTGTAGTCTTTATTTGCGAGATATCTGCAATCTCCAGTCAGTAACAAAAATAATCGAAACAGTTAAAAGTGGCAGAAATACATAAGGTAAATGTACCAATGCTCGACGTCTCAACGCCCAGTAGACGACACCCATCTGTCATGTCACCTGTCTTACTATGATATAAGGTTGCAAGTGCCGTGTATTGGGTCAGTGTCGAGCACAGGGAGGTTTACCTTATACACGCTTATTGTTTCGACATAATTTAGTGCTGTGTGTAAGTACCTACATATTTTGCCAATGTCTTAGTTGTTCACTCTACCAATTAGTGCTCATTAGCCGGGCTCTCATTGACCGAGCGATTTTGGTACGATTATGAGCCTTATGTGGAACAAAATATTACTTTACCCGTTACTAAGCAAAAACAGTTTTATTTCTTTATTTGTGGGATAAGAATTCTTATCCAATTTTTGTGGATGTCGTAAGCAACTTCGCAAATAAGTTTAGGTATGATTTAGGCGACAGGCTAGCATCCTGTCGCTATACCTGTTTTTAAACCTGGAGTTATGTTGGCAATGGCAGGAAGCGTGCAATTGTCATGTTAGGTACATAGGTACATACATATTCTCACGCCTGTATTCCCAAGAGAGGTAGGCAGAGCACATGAATTGAAAAATCCAGTGCCACGTTTAGCAATTTCAGGGCAACCAGATGGTTAAATGTGATATTGCAGTGACAGGTTGCTAGCCTATCGCCCACAATTCACTAACCCTTTCCCAGAGTCGACTCTTACGACACCCACGGGAAGAAAGGGGAAGTGCTATTCTAACCCGGCACCACACGGGGATGTCATGTTAGGTATCGTCTTAATTTATAAAATTTTATGTGCTCTGCCTACCTCGATTGGGGGCATAGACCTGATTGTACGTGATCGAGTTTCCTTTCAATCATCGTATGGCTTATTCATCAGTTCATCACAGAATAACAGCCGGCATGTCTTGGAATATTAACGAAGTTCGTAGCAAAATGGCGACGGCAATTTATAGGTAGGTATAGGTACGTAGGTTATGTTCGAACGTTCTAGATTTGTGTCATTACGCTAGCTCAGAACACGACGCACTCGTTAACGTATTCACGTATAGAACTTTGTAATTCTACGTTGTAAGAAACTTCTGGAACATTTACTTTTAGAACCTTTTAGGGCTGATGTAACCGAATGAGAATAAAATTTAGTCTTGGATTTACATACATCACACCTATATTCCCAATTCCCAAATGACGGAATAGACACCGAAACGTTACACAATCAAAACCATGACTATTTCACGTTCCGCATCCACTTCTAGCATATTTTTTAAGTGTAAAGAGGCATAAGTCCATCAGTTTGAAGTAACAGGACATACAGGCAGACACAGCGACTCACAACTCTGTTAAATTTATAATAACTTTCTTTAGGGGCTTGAAAATGCATTAATGTGCAGTAGAGATCAATGCCTCAGCGACACGGTGTCTCGTGTGATAAGACTAACGGCCGCTAAAAGCTTTTAAAATCTTTTCTGTCCGACACGATTTTTGCCGTTCAATTTTAATACAGGGTGTAACAGACATCTGGCGATAGTTCACGGGGATATACAGGGTGGCCGGAAATTGACCATAAATATTTTAACCAGTGGTCAGGTATGCTGAGAAAACCGCTGTGAAGATTTTACTCAAATACGACAATATGAACATATTGTCTTGTCTTATGTAACATCGCGAACCGGGATTGTTGAGCCACTTACCTATGTTTGTAACTTGGTCGTGTACCTAATACTAATCCAATAGCTAACATCTAGGCGGTCACATCGGTCATTGATTACACGTCTAAATTGCGAACAGTTGCAAGTGGCTCAACAATCCCTGTTCGTGACTGTACTACGATTTCCATCTAGGTACTACATTTTACTGCAATATTGTCCACAACATTTTCTTTCCGAAGTATTGCCATCGTGTAATGGCGGTAAATTATCGAATAAAATATTCTTTGTACTAAGTTGAAATGCTTGTAAGAAAATTGTAGCGTGCAATTTTGCGGTATTAAAGTGGTTATTAAAATGAGTCTAGGTCACATGAAAATGTCTGAAATTAGTCTGAATATGGCCTAGAAATGGCAGCCATTAAAAAAACACAAGGGAATATGGCATGTGTTCTTTACATTGACATGTTTTGATAATAATTGCTGCCTGAAGAACTATCGCTTGCAACAGGGCTGGTAAACGGTCTTATTATTTATTTACCAGTCTTCGTGGTTTACATAGTTATTCTGTTTACAAAGTATACAATGTTGTATAGTTAAATACTAGTATGGTACTACTGAGAATCAAGTAAATATTGGACGACAGTCTGTGTGGTGTCGGTTTTAGAAAAACACCTCTCTATCTTTTCCGTGGGTGTCCTAAGGGGCGACTAAGGATAATTAGGTTTAGGTATGCTTTAGGTGACAGTTGCATCCTGTCACAGAGAAATTGTGGCTGAGAAACGTGATACAGATGACTACATCGTCGAAACTTCATTAGCGCTATGTAGAACACTCTGACAGATGATGACGTCTGTGGAAGCAGTTGTGCTACAGGACGATAGGTGGCAACTAGGGTCACTACAAACGTCCCGTGTATTCTGCCTTTCCCATTTGGGTATACAGGGGAGACGAGTGATGTAATTATGTATGTATGCTTAATTCGTCATTCGTCTCCATCGGTTGTAGAGTTAAATAATTTTCATTTGCTCAGGCCTTTATTAACTTTACTAGCTGTGCCCGCGACTCCGTCCGCGTGGAATACTGACTAATTTTCCCCGTTTTTAGGGTTCCGTACCTCAAAAGGAAAAAACGGAACACTTATAGGATCACTTTGTTGTCCGTCTGTCCGTCCGTCTGTCAAGACCCTTTTTCTCAGGAACGCGTGGAGGTATGAAGCTGAAATTTATATCAATTACTCAGGTCTACTGTCCCTTGAAGCTGTGAAAAAATCAAACTTCTAAGCCAACGCAATCAAAAGATACAGCCGTTTATGCCGCAAATTTTCGACACTTGCAAGGGAATCAAAACCTACAGGGTGCTTCCCGTGAACTCAGAATCTTGAAATTTGGTACGAAGCAACGTCTTATAGCATAGATAAAGGAAAAATTACGAAAACCATAAATTTTTAGTTACATCACATAATATATCTTTTTTTAATAATTTTAAACTTACTACCCATTTTCTCATAAACGCGTAGAGGTATTAAATTGAAATTCATACTAAATACTCAGGTCTATAATACCTTTAAGCTGCAACAAAATCAAACTTCTATGTCAACGCAATCAAAAGAAACAGCAATTTAAGCTGCATATTTTGAAACTCGCAAGTACTCGCAAGGGAATCAAAACCTAAAGGGTACTTCCAGTCGACCTAGAATCTTGAAATTTGGCATGAAGCAACGTTTTATAGCACACATAAAGGAAAAATTCCGAAAACCTTAAATTTTTAGTTACATTACAAAATATATATTTTTTAATAAATATAAACTTATTACTTTTTTCCTCATGAACGCGTAGAGCTATCTATAATAAAAATACCATACTTATGACTCGATTATCGTAATGAACGAACTTTGTAAACCTTGCAGGTTTGTACGGAACCCTCGGTGCGCGAGTCCGACTCGCACTTGGCCGGTTTTTTCCACATTTTCCAATGTTTCTTCGCTCTTATTAATCGCAGCAAGATGTTATATAGCCTAAAGCCTTCCTCAATAAATATTGTATCCAACACAAAAATAATTTTTCAATTCGAACTGTAGTTCCTGAGATTAGCGCGTTCAAACAAACAAACAAACTCTTCAGCTTTATAATATTAGTATAGATTTATAAGGAAGAAATTCATGTTTTTTTCTTATACATATAACTGTCGCTCTCTATTTACCCTAGTACTGCAACCCTTGCCCTTTCCAAAGCTATTACGTAAGACGTGCATATTATGTCTTCCACGGGTAAATAAATAATACACGGCACTGGAAGTTTGAGTGACATTCCCTTTTACGAAATGAGACGTTGCAATATGTTAATTTTTTAGTTGTTACTCAAACTTTGTGTGCTTTTAATTTTAGGTTCCAATGGGCTAAATTCCAATCTTTAAGTATTCCTTCAATTAGGCTTTTAAGTAAACTTTTACACGTCTTTTTCGAGTCTACCAGTGTTTCGGAAAGACCTTCAAGGCCAACAAGAATGCACCGCAAGAAAATTGGCAGTTTTTTTTTAATCTACATGCAGACAGAAAAAAACTAGTTCGTAGTAGGTACTGATCCAAAGCAAGGCCAAAGCCGAAACAGTGGTTTTATTCTCTAACATAACAAACTAAACTCGTCAAAGAGCTGTCAAAATTTCCATACAATAAATATGACAGCTAACTTTGACAGCTCACGTCAAATTCGCGATTCGCGTTTCGCTTCTTACGTTAAAACAAAACACCACAGTAGATTTGAGTAGATAGGTACCCAAGCAAATTCTCCGCTACAAATCCGTTTTCCATGACTATTTTTATTACAGAAAACAGATAAAATCTAGACAGTCTTCCATTAATTTCTATTAGAGGCTATGACGTCAGCGCACCGCTCGGCCCTCATTGGCTGATGTCATCTATTATCGCCTGCCATCGGTCGATAGCGCGCCGTGCTGACATCTGATTGGCCCATTCTCTTTATGTCTTATCCGCTACGTGATTGAAATTTCCCCCCGTTTTATTAACTCCGTTTGAGTAATTAACGGATTAAGGAATTAGAGTAATGCGTGGCACGGGCTTTGATTTATAAGGCGGCGGAATTTAGTTTCGCTTTATTACGTTTTCTTGCTTCCTTGTGGTCTAAAGCGTGTCACACACTAAGCAGATACGATAAGATATCTGTATCTGAACGGATATCTGTCAATATCGCCCCCTATACAATTCAACGAGCGCAGATAACTTATATTTTACCGTCAAGTATCTGTTGGCACCGACATATGGAAAGATGGCATTTATACGCAGATAAATATTATCGTATTTGCTTAATCTGTGACACGCTGAAATGACGGATGAAGGGAAAGGGCGACTGAGAAAATAATTAGATTGAGGTATCCTTTAGGGCCTAAAGTTTAGCCATTGCAAAGTATAGGCGACCGGATAGCAACCTGTCAGTTTCATCTAAGTAAAGTCCTCTTTCATTTAAGTATGGTAAAATCTAAAAATCAGAAGTGGCTAGAACGTACCCATAGAAAAGTCACGACTGCCTGTTTGGAAGTACAGGCGTGATCTGTATTGAGCAGCCATTTGCTAATAAAGTGAATATAAATTTCATCTCGAGTCCCATTCAACCGAACGGGAATAAAATTAAGTTTCGGAATAAATCATTCTTTACTCGTATTTTTATCACGAGGAAGAAATCGTGTAAGTGGATTATTCCAAGAATTAATTTTATTCTCATTATCTTCAATCGAGTTATTTTCGAACGTGACACATTCCGCGAAACATCGCAAAAGAATCTATGGAATTGCGTAGCGTTCTAGTAGAATTCGCGAATTTTCCACTACGTTTGTTTGAGGCAAAATAGCAGTTGTGTAAATATAGCAAATTAAATAAAAGAAAATGTCCCTGCCCGTTCGATTATTGATTTAGCGAAAAACAAACACGCTTATTTTCCGAAATGGGATAGGCAGAGCGTACAATACAAGTCCATATGCAAGACCATGGCTACTTCAGGTCTCGTAGCCACTTTAAAGCGTTGTTTTAGATTTAATACAGATGAAAGAGGTATAACAGCGAGACAGCGACAGGTTGCTAGCCTGTCGCCTAAAAAACACCATAATTATTTCCTCAGTTGCGTCTTGACACATCCGTGAAAGAAACAAAGAGGTGATGTTCTAAACCTGACACCACACAGGCAACTTCCATGAACCAAAAGTGTTTGGAAACTAAAAAAAAGAAAAATAGTGCCATAGTACATACATACATACATACATATTCTCACGCCTGTATTTCCAAGAGGGGTAGACAGAGCACATGAATTCAAAAAATCCAGTGCCACGTTTAGCTATTTCAGGGTAACCAGATGGTTAAACGTGATATCGCAGTGACAGGTTGCTAGCCCATCGCCATAGTGAACTAAGTATGTTAGTTCGTAGACATCGTACTATAGGGGCTTCTGGGGTGTAACCAGTGGTTAGTTTTAATAAATAAAAGCAAATTTAAGGACTTCTTGAGATTTATTCCATACGTATTGACATTCTATTCTGTTTATTTCTAATGACATCTCATATCTTCTTTTTTCAACAAATTCTAAATACAATTTTGTATAAAACCTACTCTACAGTACCTAAGTAAATACTTAAGAACTAAAGGCCCCTTTAGTACACCCTATAACGGCGCCGTAAGTCTCATTTTGCTTTGACTCTAGGATATTTGCATACCTACCGTAATTCGCGCATAGATAATCGCGTCATTAGTTTATCGGACGCTCTTTCCGCCTGTCGACCATTTTGACAACTGGGCGTTTGTTTTATCAATAGGTACGTAATTATCTTCAACAACTTACATCCTATTTGATGCTTGATATACCTACACTTACGGATTGTTACATAACTTTCCCAAAAGCGTCATTTCCTTGTAGAAACATAGAAAAATTTAGAAACAGAAATTCTCCGATACGATTTGCTTTTATCGATTTTCTAATTTTTTTTATTATTTTTTATTTTTTAAATTTAGAATATCGATAAAAGCAAATCGTAGCATCGCATAGCCACAACAGATACAAATATAACGTAAAAAAATTTTTTGCTCTAATGTCATTATTCACGGAGAAAACAGGGGACTACGTTTGTATGGAGAAGTGGTGCGACTCCTATTCTCTTAAACGTGTCATAGAGTACCGTGTAGTTACTAGTTAGTTAGTAAGAGGCGACTAAGGAAATAGGTTTAGGTATGCTATAGGCGACAGGCTAGCAACCTGTCACATTCTACCTCTTCCACCTTTGCAATCGTAAAAAAAGTGCTAGAAGTGGCTGCAAAGCGTGATATAGTCATAATCATGGTTTTGTCTATGTCACGTTTCGTATGCTCGGCCTACCCCATTTGGGAACACAGGCGTGATAGTATTATGATACGATAATATTTTATCTGCGTAGAAATGCAATCTTCTCATTATGTCGGTACCAACAGATACATACTTGATAGTAAAATATTAGTTATTTGAGAAGTGTGTTAGCTCATTGATTTGTATAAGGAGCGATATCGATAGATATCCGTTCAGATACAGATATCTTATGGTATCTGCTTAGTGTGTGACAAGGCTTAAGTAAGTCTGCCAAAACTTTTACCCGCTTTTTTCGTTTAAAAAATTGATTTACACGCGAGTAAAAAATGCTATTCCAAGGCTTAATTTTATTCCCATGTGGTTGAATGAACCTTAAGTGTGACATAGTACTAAATTCTTTAGCTGCTTGAAGGCGAAATTTAGCGAATTTGGCCTCAAAGTTTCTCCCTTCATTACTGTGGCCTCATCAAAAAACGTAAAACTTTTAAGAACCGTATTTTTAAAGAGCCTCATTATATTAATTAAGTCTGTACTCTGGAAAATTTTGTTCTAATTAAAAAAAGCTATTTTAACAACTTCAGCTGGTACAGTCGGTAGCAAAGGTATCGCCAACAATATGCACAGACCCCAGTAGCGGGCTATTTTGAAAACAATTGTCCATTTTTTTTTCACTTTGAATAAAAAATAGTTTTTCATACCTGGGTATGACATCGTGATTCTGGAATCACGAGCCCTTTCGAAATAAATCGAAAAAAAGGTCGTCCATTTCCAAATAAATTTTACGATTCCATTCCGTGACCGAATGCACTTAATATGTACCCAAGTAACGGAATACCATTTTTTAGGGACTATTTGCAACTATTCGTATCGATTGTCGTCTTGAATTTTTAAAATTGGAAAAAAAGGAAATATACAACGTTTCAAAAGTAGCCCTTTCAATGCTAAGACAATATGAGCGTGTGCTTATTAATGACACTTTGCTTGTGTCGTATGTTTACCTTCGTTGCTGACTGTACAAATTACACTGTTCAACGAACCACAAAGGTCGCAGGTTCGAGGATCGGGTCAGTCATTCACCTCGTGGTATTTGGGTTAGATTATGTTGTTCGCTGCAAGAAAATGTGGCGTTATGTAACTCTAACAACTTGGTTGGGACGTATTTTGTCAGCTGTAGTTTATGGTGATTAACTTAGTTATTAAATATACAGGGGATTTGGCGCATTGAGTGCCAAAGTAATTCACTAAATAATACTAAAAATCCTTTATATTCAGACGCCATAATGGAACGTGTCCATGCCAGGCGGTTACTTTTATATACATACATACATATTCTCACGCCTGTACTCCCAAGAGGGGTAGGCAGAGCACATTAATTGAAAAATCCAGTGCCACGTTTAGCAATTTCAGGGTAACCAGATGGTTACATGTGATATTGCAGTGACAGGTTGCTAGCCCATCGCCCACAATACACTAACCCTTTCCCAGAGTCGACTCTTACGACACCCACAGGAAGAAAGGGGGAGGTACTATTTTAACCCGGCACCACACGGGGACTTTTACTTTTATATCCATGTTTTTAGTCACCAAAAACTCAAAATTACTACATTAAAACTTATAATTTTAGAACTTTAGAATTATAATAAAAAAAAACGTTAGTGGAAATAGGTAGCTGCCGGCTACATAACTATGTACAGTCAAAGAATTTGATAACTGTGCCACTTTGTACCTTTCACAAGAAATGCCACTGTGGCATACCATACTATCTACTAATCAAAGCAATTTGAAACTTACTATGAAAAGGTTCAAAGTGGCACAGGTATCAATTTCCTTGACTGTATGTCTACATAATACTGCAGAGGTCAACAATCCCACTCATGGAAAACAGCATCTTTACCTCATCAAGGTATTTACCCCATCACCCTCATTAGACGAGATTTAATGCAATAAATTAGTGTTAATAAGGTTCCCGCGCTGCAGCTTTAATTATGCCCCTGGCTCCAATTTGCTATCCGGCGGACTCTGGGTTTTAAAGCTGTAAGAATTACCGGTTTACCGGTAATGATGTTTACAACTTTGCCATAAGAGCCAAAGGCAATTTTACTACTAAGTACACTCCGTTTTTTTAGGATGAGAATTTAAACGGACACAATTTAAAATTATCTCTGGAGTTCAATGGTAAAACTATAAATGACTAACGCAAATACACATACTATTGTTTGGTATGATATTCTAATTCCAACGTCATCATAATTTGCGGCGATGTCTTGGGTTTACTTAAAAATACGTGAAGATTTGACCGTTAACAGTATCATCTTAAAATAAACTTATTTTAATTTCTACCTGTTTACCGGTAATAATGTTTGCAACTTTGCCATAAGAGTCAAATGCCATTTTACCACTAAATACTCGTAAGTACTACCGGAATACCGATAAAGATGTTTACAACTTTGCCATAAAAATCAAAGTCAATTTTCCCACTGAGAATAAGATTAGGTTTAATTATTACTTTTTTAATGTAATATCTAATTTAAATGCAAATGTTTTAATTTTAATACCTCGTGTGTCGGGTTAAGAATAACACCTCTATTTCTTCCGTAGGTGTCATAAGAGGTGACTAAGGAAATTAGGTATTGCTCTACCAAATAAAAACTGATTACTTTTAATACGACAACGTTCTGCGGTGGGATAGGAATCAATATTAGTTTAACTGGATATCCATAGGTACATACTTACCTACATACATACATTGCGCCTGTATTCCCAAATGGGGTACATATACATACAAGATTTCATGTAAACATACCCGTAGTGACAGTGACAACATTACGCATCAAACTAGTTGACTTGCTAAGGCTGAGTCAATTCGACAGGGTTCTAGTGTCAGCTCATACATATTCAGGGTTTGTGCCTTGTCGGCAGGGTCAGCGACCTCGGCTCGCTTTTTAATCAACTGTTGGTCTTTTAACTTGTTAATTACCAATTTACACAAACATACAAGCAAATTGTGCAAGTCCGTGGCTATTTTATTGCTGTAGATGTTGAAGTCGAGTCCACTACGCGAGACAGAACTTTGTGTCTCGGAACGTCATTTTAATTTAACACCATGTATTCATTAGCTACCATATTTAATAATAAAACAGAAATAGTACCTATTATTAGTTATACGTTATAAAATTGATATTCCCTCACGGGGTAAATGTTGAAGCGTAAAGCGTTGGTGAAGGGAACTAGTACTAATAAAATAAAATATATATCATTGTGACATAATGTGTCGCGAATTTGTCACGACGCGGAAAATATTCAGCAAAAACTTTGACATTGGTGAAACGAGCAATTAAAATAATTCAAAGTGTAATAAATTCGCATTCTCATATACATTTTTCACAGTAGGCTAATGGATAATACTCGCAAGGCAATTAATTTAAGTTTTTTTTAGAATTTGAAATTTCATGTACTCTTGAGTAAGTTACAGAAACGTTAATTAAAGCGCGTCTCAAGCGGACGGCAATCGCGCTGTCCCCTTAGCCCTTAGCACGATAGGGCGCGAGTAGAGATACGCGCGAAATGGACTGTACCTACCTGTCACTGTCTTACTAGAGACGTCAGAAAGTGACGGGTAGACTATCCCGCGCGCGACGCGACTAGAGCGTGTTCTCCTACTTTAGCCTGATTAGCAGTGATCGGATCTAGGATGCAATTTCCCGGGGTTTAGGTCCATAATATTAAGATGGATATGACTTGTAACCCCGCGACTTTTTTGATATTTTATTATCATTGCAAAAAGTAAACAATTACCCATGATCAACCTCTTTTAAAATGAAATGACCACTTGAAATAAGCAGTAGATAATGTCTTGACTGATATAGTCATTCAAATTGAGCCCTGCGTATAAAATTTTCAACGTTATCGACAATTAATAATAATTTCTTTACAAATATCCATTATTTAAACAATTCCAGTGTTCTTTAAGTGTATCAAAAGGCCTTTTTTTAGGTTTAGCTCACTATCCAAAATCCCGGGAAATCCCGAGGCACATCCACGATAAGCATAACGTTTAGGGTCGTTCACCAAATTGCATTCTGGATCCGATCACTGCTGATGAGCCTACTGGTGGTACAACTGTTCCAATATATCGTGCCTGTGAGCCGTGTCTGTGCGTTGCTCGAGCGCACTTTGATGGCACACTTTTTGTGCGATCCAGTCTGCGGCGCACAAAAAGTCTCCATGGATTGTGCGAAAAAGGATTCCATGTGCGCCGGACTTTTGCGCGGCGTGTGCGTTACTGCATGTAATTGCATAGGTTCCATTGACACAGGCTAAAAAATACCATCGCGAACCGGGATTGTTGAGTCACTTACCTATGTTTGTAACTTGGTCGTGTAATACTAATCCAATAGCTGACACCTAATCTATCACATCGGTCATTGATTACACGTCTAAATTGCGAACAGTGACAAGTGGCTCAACAATCCCGGTTCGTGACTGTAGGTACGTCACGGATAATCTGTCGTCTGCACTGCACCTTTTTGTGTATATTGACTTCTGTAAGTATCCACCTATCTATTCTGTGATGTTCGACTGAAAGTTCAGTATCTGCAGTACCTAATCTGTTAGATATCTGTTCTACTTTCTACCACAACAATGGGTCTAGTTAGCGTCATCTACATACAAAGGTGCGGTCCATCTATTCATACCTGTGCTAATGAAGCACAGTTTTGCTTCGCCGCTAAAAGGTATACATTGTGTATATTTTCGTACCATCGCCTCGTTACGTGTGCTGTCGGGTTTAGAATCACACCTCTCCATTTCTTGCATGGATGTTCTAAATTCTAAATGCTACAAAATAAGACGAGTTGCTGGCCTGTCGCCTAAAGTATACCTCAACCTTAACCTATTCCTTTAGTCGCCTCTTACGACGTCCACGGATGAACTAGGGACTTATTCTCAACCCGATACCACATGACAACTCTTAACCTAAAACCAAAAAAAATGCTAGAAGTGGCTACCGAACGTGAAATGGTCGTTTATGTGTTTAGGGCCGTGTGCTTTGTTTGCTCCATTTGCAAATACATACAGGCGTGCTGTATGTATCATATGTATGTACTTACTACCTGTGACTCCGTCCGCGTGGTATAGTGTCAAATTTCCCCCGTTTTTCCTGCATTTTCCACTGTTTCTTCGGTCCTATTGGTTGCAGCGTGATGTTATATAGCTTGAAGCCTTCCTCGATAAATGGTCTATCCAACACAAAAATAATTTTTCGATTCGCACCAGTAGTTCCTGAGATTAGCGCGTTCAAACAAACAAACAAACAAACTCTTCAGCTTTATTATATTAGTATAGATTAAAAGATTACTATTTTGTCTGCCACGGCACATGTCTACCACACTCAATATCTGTAGATATAAACCTCAAAAGTTCGACATCCTAAAAGGATATCTTTCAGGGGATGTCAATAAAACTGCCAGACAGTACCGGGGCGTCACAACCCCTGGCCCCTAGGGCACTACAGTTTGAGAACCACCGGCGCTTAGATTTGTAGAGTTCAATTGGGTTCAAAGATTTTAATCCTTTGAAAAAGTAGTTTTGTATTCAGTCGCGCTCTACTGATATAAAAATACTTATTCTTTTGTTAGTTTTAGTTCGCAACCTTTCAAACGTACTTACTTCTGTACGTTTTGTTGACTGCTGAGTCCGTCTCGTTCTCTCTTAAAGAGCGAAGCCAGGAGAGAAAGAGATGGACCGAATTCTCGTTCGATTAAAAAGCGTTTTTCCAATAGTCTACGAGTAAATATGCATTCAATAATGTTTTTCTCTTACAAGACTTAGAAATACAAGCAAATAGCATTAATAATGGGTTTTGTGATGGGACGAGAATCAATTGGTTCGATGGTGCAATGCAAGAGGAAATCTCTTTTCATCTTGAAAGAGACCTCTTGTACCTAAAAGTTACATACAATGTACATCACCCCTGTATTCCTAAACGGGGTAGGCAGAGCACATAAAACGCTAAGTAGATAAATCCATGACTATTCCACGTTTCGTAGCTACTTCTAGCATATTTTTAGGTTTTAAGTTAAGATGTAGGATACTACCTACTAAAGTGACGGATTGCTAGCCTGTCGCCTAAAATACACCTTTTAACATATATTCATCGCCTCTTTCGACATCCACGGTAGAAATGGATATATCTTAGTTTAAACCCGACACGCCAAACCTACAAGTTGTAAATAGTTATGCAATCTATTACCCATTACCAAGTTGTAGGTAGTCAATCAAATTATGATGGTAAAAGGAAAAATAAGATATTTGCACCGAGTTTTGTACCTTACAGCTCTCAGATTTCATTCGTTGCGTATAGCTTTTCAAAGCCGCCGTTATGGTGACAAGGTACGATAGTAATGACATGTTTTTGACGTTGATCCTACGTCAATAGAAGCAACCTGCATGAGTCTAGTCAAGCATTTGACGTCAATAAGTTAGGAAAACTAAAAATAGTGTCTAAGGCGTCTCTAGGTTATCAAAAAAAATACACATTTTTTTCCTTTTGTTTGACAAATAGAATATGATGAGGATCCAGTGTTTAGAGTCTCATGGAACGTCACTATGTGGTACAGTCGCCTGCAATAATATGTGTTACAGGGGAGTACAGGTCTGACAGATAAAGTCACGGTGAAAAAATCACCGTGACTCGCCGAGTAGTATCACCGTGATACAGTTTCAAAGATTATACGTATGCAGATCACACGAAATGCTACATGACAAAACCATGGCAATTTCACGTTTCGTGGCCACTTCTTGCATATTTTTTTTGTTTTAAGATAAGAGGAATAACAGTGACAGATTCCTAGCCACTCGACAACATCCATTTCCTTAGTCGTATTTTTCGACATTCACAGTAGTAAGTGCTACTTTTAACACCATACGGATCATTTTTAACCCATTATCGTCACAACACAGAGAAATGAACCGTTTTCTGTCATTTCACATCGATCGCAACAGCTCAAAGGAAAATTCAACCGTATCTTAATTATCTTTAGGGTCAGAATCAAGCATCAACCTTCGCCCATCCATTAAGCCCAAATGTGCAGACATTTTGCGGAAGGAAGGATAAAATTCTATCCGATGGTTGAAAGAGCCTATCGATCGAGTCCACTGTGACATGCTCAGCTTCCTGTCAGGCGAAAATCAGCTCTATCTTCAGACGGTAACGTGGAATATCCACTGGGTTACGAAGGAGTGTATAGCTAAAGTTTCGGAGAGACTAGAGATGTGACGGTGAAGGTTTTATGGGAACCGAAACCAGAGTCGGAATTTTCAAATCTTACTTAGTGGGGTCGGAATAGGAATCTGAAGTCGAAACAGCAGAGTAGAGTATTGTAATGTGGCTATACTACTCTTCCCCCTGTTCCTTTGTCCTGTGTGGTGTCGGGATAGAATAACACTTCTCCATTTCTTCCGTGGTTGCCTAGGAGGCGACTAAGGAAATAGGTTTAGGTATGCTTTAGGCGACAGGCTAGCAACCTGGCACTATTATACTACCCTTTTCATCTGTTTTCAAACCTAAAATTATGCTAGAAGTGGCTGCGAAACGTGAAATAGTCATAATCATGGTTTTGACTATGTCACGTATTGAGTGCTCTGCCTACCCCCTGGGAACATAGGCGTGATTGTATATTGTTTTAGTCTACTTTTATGAAATACTTACCTTATTTAGTATCCCACCGCTGCTTTTCTTTCCAGTCTTCTCTGTTTTTGGCTAAACCTCGCCGGTCAATGGAAATCTTGATTTACTAAAGTGTGGTGAAAGTCTATTTTGTCTAGGTCACGTTTCGTGTGCTCTGCCTATCCCATTTGGGAACATAAGCGTGATTGTATCGCCGGTAGCTTCCGATTTAACCTTTTGACCGCCAAAGACGCCATATCACGTCATCGCAAGTCAGTGCCCGTGACGCCACGACGTTAAATGGCGCGTCGAAGTTATTGCGAAAGAACTGAAATATAAAACGCTGCAACATTTTTTCTAGGTTTACTTTATTTATAGGTAGTGTAAGTTATTTTATACCTAATTTAAATAAAATAATACAGCACCATTCGAAAAAAAAACAAGCATTATCTAAGAGCCGACTCACGTCTTTGGCGTTAGGAGCACAGCGTTTCACTTCGCGCCTTGGCGGTCAAAAGGTTGAAAGTGTCGGAACTAAAAATTCTGACGTATCGCAGCATCCCTAGCAGAGACATCCTAAAAGGGTTATAGGATCGGAGGTCAGTCGGATCCAATCTCGTCGAGCTTGGGGGTCAATTAAAAATCATCTCGCGTGAGGTGAGCCAATTAGCTGTCTGTCGGAGGGTTGGCGTCGGCTGGAACCTAGCAAAGTTGCGAGACCGTGTGATCTGATGATTCGAAGTCATCTGGATGCTAGTGCGAGGTCGTGCCTGCAAGCAAGACTTGATGTTTCACACTTCGATTGCTATATGAGTCTAGCATCGTCAGAGTCTGTAGGTAGGTAAGCGTCGCGCCGATGACTTCAATTTGATGTGACGTTGCATGTAGGGAGATCTCAAATATTTAGTGTGTTAGCTAAGGTTTGGGATCCACTTACAAAAACACTCTGGTTATACTATGGTTATATCTGGTTACACATTATACTATGATTTTTTTTTCTTAATGACATTTAACGACCTTGTTCTTTTAGTAATTATTTTCTGACGAATAATCGTTGTATCAATGTATTCGTAGGTACAACTTATCACAATTTTACAAATTATTTACATTACAAACCTTTATTACAGCACTTAGATCAAATTGGTAAAATAGAAATGTGACTTTACCATTTTTCAGACTGCTCAAAATACCATGTAAGTTTTTGAATACAAATGACTGAAAAAAATAATGAAAAATCGTTGACTTAAATTTAAAAATAGACAAAGAAATATTGATACGCATTGTTAAACACACAACTAACAACATCAGTATGCAATCGCCAGTTTGCATTTCCCACAGTCAAACAAGAAATGGGTGAACGTCATACAACAATGAAATATGGGGTGTTTGATATCTCCAATCAGAATCCCGCTGTTCTCCAGTATCCAGCGATTTCCCGGCGGATAGCCATTTGTGTAATGGATGGGAATTTCCTGAGACACGACGGAAACCTTGATTAATTAATTTGTACACGAATATTTGAGTTAAGACAGATTTTTGGGGTAAAATGAGGACAAATACGCCATGCAAATGGGAACATTCGATCATTTCTGATTGGATTACACTTCTGTGTAGAAACAGGCGAAGGCTGCCCGTATTTTGTTTTGGACATTTTTACGTCATCTTTATGGCCGATGGAAATCGTTTACAGACAGACAGACGGACAACAGTGATCTAAGATTTTTCCTGTTTTTTTTGGCTAAAATTGACAGGACAGAAGTCGTTTTTAGGTCGCAATTGGTTCGCATGATGATGATTGGTCGCGCATACCGCGCGATTGGTTCGTTGGTTGAGGTTTGTTGGGTTAAGTACAGCTGTCAATTTTGGCCAAGTTGTAGGCCAAGCACTGTATGGACCTGTAAAAACAAAGTAAGTATCTCTATTGTACAAAACGCATTAACAAAATAAACTTAGTAGGTACAGAAAGAAGGCCAAAGGTAAACTTGTAAAAACATAAAAGTAAAAGTAAGTGTGTATATTTCATAAATAATGAATTCATGAACATTAGCAAAATACATGTGAGAGTAGGTATCTAGCAGACACCAAAATAGGCAGAACCTGTATCTTGGGACCTTGGAGTGCACCATACAAGGCCAAGTTTACACAACAAATGACTAGTAGACGTCGAGCTGAAATTTAGGTAAATAGGTAATTATAATTACTTAACTAAGTAAAAAGTCGTTGAAAACAATATCCCCAGAAAGAAAAGATAAGTTTAATTTAGTATCTTATTAGATAGAACGCACACGAAACTCAACGTAGACAAAACCATTACTATTTTACGTTTCGTAGCGTATTTTTAGGTTAACAGGCCTGTCGCCTAAAACGCCTCTTACGACATCCATGTAAGAAATGGAGAGGTAATAATAAACCCGACACCACACAGCTAATACGGCACCATACCCATATAGGTAGTTACATATACATATATTAATGATGATCAATCCCCCCTAAATCTCTTTACCTCCCCCACGAGGGTGGTCCACAGACTGGAAATCAAGTTACAACAGCCTACCTAGGTACGCATCACACTAGTACGTAGTCACCAGCATTAAGATGTTCCACGTAGAAGTGTGCAATACTAACACGTCCTACTGCCCCTGGTAATAGAGTCGTATCTGATATTTATGCAGCCTCAATCTGTCAGATATTGGTGCTGGTGACTGTACACAGCCAGCATCAAATATATGTTCTTAACCTTTTTGCCTGGCGATCCACAATTAAAAAATATTAGAAGCCCGCGACTCGATTAAAAATGAAAAACAAATGAAACGCAGTGATGGCGGTTGGTTTTTCAAAAAGTCCTGCGGGTCCTGCGACCCATCTCGATATGGCCTGCGACCCTGAGTCGCGACCCGAGGTTAAGAAACGATGCTCTAATACCTTTTCTATTTAACGTATGAAATTGTCACAGTGACAAAGTACTAAAGTGTAAACATATGTGACCGTCCATGACCAAAGGGTCCTTATGGCAGGTATTGAGTTAAGCACAGTTCCTAAATCTATGTTAAATAAGCTAT
>BHDV01006789.1:260340-285626 GCA_005406045.1 Adoxophyes honmai
GATTTTTTTTGTTCGTCAAACCCCCCCCGAAACTAAATCCTGGCTACGCCCGTGGTCGGTGCCTTAAGTATGTATCTGGTTCCGTAACAATAGCTTGGTGAAACATAAAACTACTGTGAGGCTCACTCATTGTGTACTAAAAGGGTTCTACTCAGGTTTTTTATATCGATTATAGCTCAAGTGATGGCTCACGAATTGGTCCGGAACTGGCGCTAATCTCGGTAAAAGTGAGTAGATCCGTTTTAGTGCACAATGATTATCATGGTTTTACACAGACACAGACAGTACTTGCGAGCCACGGAGTAAAAATTGTATAGAGAGTCACTCCACTCATCGAAGTCATCATCAGAATCCACCACCATAGAAGAAATGAAGATGTGTTTTACTAACCCGACTTTACTAACTTATCAACTCTACCTTTGTAGACAAAATACCTTTTTGGTAAACCAAAGTAACATTGTATAGTTCGCACAAGTTAAGAAAGTTGACGATTTTATTACTATTTCTATGACGCACTTTCTAGAGTAGGTTATGTACATTTAATCAATTTAACTACCACCGTCGTAAGGGGGATAACAAGCTGTAAACATGAAGTACAGCCAGCCACAAAACTGGCTACTACGATAGTTACATTAATTTAAAAGTGATTGTAAAACCATTTTTTTTTTTGTTTCGGTTTTTATGCGTCTGTCCCTCTGTCTACCTTTCTGTCTGTCTGTCAGTGGACTGGATCTCAAGAACCGCGATAGAAACAATTCGTATTTTCATAAATTATATGTTTTTATTGCCGCTATTACAAGAAATAGTAAAAACAATATAAATTAATACATATTTAAGGGGGGACTCTCCTACAAAATCGCCAACAGTTTTGCTTTTTTATCGATATCAATACCTAAATGGTAAGTAAGTAGTTTACCTAGTCAAATAGTACGTAATACGTTTCTCATGTTTTTCCACCATCTAACAGCAGATCTAATTACAATAATAATTTGAACACAGTCGTCATCCCTATTTGCCGTATACATCCCATTGAGGTTCGCAGTACTTACATACCTACATAAGGTTGCCACATCTTAAAATTTGTCCTGCATGTTAGAATTTTTGACTCCTTGCACGAATTACGACTAGAGTTGAAAATTACTTTTAAATTTTAACATTTTTATAACATACATACATACATACAATCACGCCTTTGTTCCCTAATGGGGTACGCAGAGCACACGAAATGTGACATGGACAAAACCCTGATTATGACTATTTCACGCTTCGCAGCCACTTCTAGCTTATTTTTAGGTTTGAAAACAGATGGAAGAGATAGTATAACAGTGACAGGTTATAAATAATTTTAAATATAAGTAAACCACAAAACCAATACTAAGCATTTTTTCGAACAATGTTAAACAATAAAGAGAGAACTAAGGAGATCGCATAAATTTTTTTAATGTCCGGACTTTTAGATGTTTCAAAGGGATACATATTTAATTTTCCACGTGACAACCCTAACACATGAGTCATTCGTGCCGGAAACTGTAAATCACACACGTACGCTAACAATATAACCATAAACATAACTACCTACCGCCTTTATTTTACTGATAAACTGCAAAACTATAATTGGTAGGCATAGAGGATAGAACCTATAGAGAAACAATGTTCGCAACCCCGGTCCGCAAATAGTTTGTTGATTTCAACATACTAAACGTCACCGTCACTGTCACAGAAACTGTACAGAGCCAATAACCGCAGAGAAAAAGGCACTAGCGTTACGCGCGATCTTGAACCGGCCAATAAGAGCACAGCGATCACTTCAATTGTTTTGCGGAATAATTTCCGAACAACCAAGATGACCAAGATGACATTAGTACTCTATAGGTTCTATCCTCAATGTTGGTAGGTTACGTCGGCTCCGCGTATAGGAGCGCATTTCGAATGCGCCTTTAAAAATGAACGACAAGCAGAGAAATACATACATACATACATATCCTCACGCCTGTATCCCAAGAGGGGTAGGCAGAGCACATGAATTCAAAAATCCAGTGCCACGTTTAGCGATTTCAGGGTAACCAGATGGTTAAACGTGATATTGCAGTGACGGGTTGCTAGCCCATCGCCCACAATACACTAAGCCTTTCCCAGAGTCGACTCCTACGACACCCACGGGAAGAAAGGGGGAGGTGCTATTCTAACCCGGCACCACACGGGGAACACGGGTTAGAATTACTCCTCTACATTTCTTCCATGGATGTCCTTAGAGGTTAAAGGAGACTTCCTATAGGTTTAGGTGTAGGCGACAGGCTAGCAATCTCAACCTGTCACTATCACTATAATACTTTTTCCGACTGTTTTACATACATACACACATCACGCCTGTATTCCCAAATGGGGTAGATAGAACATACAAAATGTTACGTAGTCAAATCAAAACCAGGTTTTAACGGTTCGCAGCTACTTCTAGCATTAATTTTAGGTTAAAAAACAGATGGAATAGGTGAAATAGTGACAGCTAGCTAGCCTGTCGCCTAAATCACACCTAAATCTATTTTCTTAATTACGACATCATCAGAATCAACAGAAAAAATGGAAGGATGTTATTCTATCCCGACACCTTTTTTTGAAATTAAACTATGCTAAAAAGTAGCTACGATCTGAAATCTAAAACGTAATATAGGATAGTAAATTGAGACAAAAAGTAATTGAATCGAAACCCCAGAAAACATAGCCGAAGGACAAATATCTAGGTCACAAAGACGTCTGAAAGGCAGACTGGAAACCCGGTACAAATGTACTCAAGGCGAAACAACCTAGTTTTATCAAATCAGGAATTCTCTTCAAATTTGAAGCCTAATAAATGAAATAAAACGTTTTCCCGGCAGGTAATAATATCGGTGTTCCAGTGACCTAGGCTCTAGGTTATAGCTGGTGTGACCTACATTCGGTTTGCCCGGGGATAAAATATAAAATGTTGCCTGTTTTGAAGCTTTCATCTTTACTAGTTGCGTGGACTTCCAAGGCTTTTAAGTAATACATTAAGTAAGCACTTTTTGCAACAAACTTTTTACCCCGTGTGGAAGAATAACAACTTTTACATTCTTCCGTGAATGTCGAAAGGGGCGTCTAAGGGTAAGGCAATAGATTATATTTTAGGCGACAGTCTAACAATCTGTCACTATGATCTCTTAAATTAAAACCTAAAAGAAATGCTATGAAACGTGAATTAGACATGGTTTTGCCTATATAGTGTTTCGCATGCTCTGACCTCCCCATTATGGAATACTAGCGACCGCCCGCGACTTCGTCTGCGTAAATTTCGGTTTTTACCGGGAGAATATCCGAATTATTTAGTTTGACCATTCTCACTAACTTTCATATTTGTAATATTAGTAGGATAGTAGGGACATATATTACATACCTATGTGTAACGGTTTTGGTAGCGCACGACAGAATAGCTAGCAGATGGTAGATTTTTTCCTAGTTACTTGACACTTATCGTCATATTTGGGACAATTCAAACAAAACCTTTATAAATTGTAGCCTATGTGCTATACTGATGTATAAGCTACATTACTGTACAGTTTCATTAAAATCCATTCAGTAGTTTTTGCGTTGAAGAGTAACAAACATTCAAACGTCCATACTCATAAAAATTACTAGGATAGGCGTGACGTATGTTTAGTTAATTACCGTAGACAATAACACCGCTGAACACTGTTTTGTAACGTCACCAATTTAGAGATTCCTCGAGAAAACGCTGTGGTTTACTAAACCACAGATAAAACGAAGTATTTGACATAAATCATCGGTGTTGCCAGTACAAAAAGCAATAACGACGTCCGGTGGCAATGTTTTTACTCTGTGGTGACCACAGGGTGAACGACCTGTGGGTAATTGTCTATGGTACTTTATGGTCGTTGCAAAAGGGAAGAGCATTGAATTGAATACATTTAAAAGGATTTCTAGCCTCTGAAAGGCGTTTTAGTCTGAGCATTGGCATATTTACCTACCAACTACCTAATTGATTCTTCACCCCGGTGGGTGAAGACTATGACGTTATTTAGGTTAGGTATGACGGTTCATACCTAACCTAAATAACGTCATAGTGACATTGCATTGCTCTATACCTAAAGGAAAAGTTTATTACGTTTACTGTGACAACGTTCAGCGAATATTATATGAAGCTGAAATTTTCAATTCAAAGTGTAATGTCCTAAACCGCTTTAAAAAAAGTTTACTTAAATATATCGTACATAGCCTTTGAAATTGATGTACAGTCAGCTGCATAGAAAAGTAGCCCCTCGCTCATACATACTATGTTTCATTACTAGGGCGTTACTTTTCTCTGTAGCTGTCCATACCTACAAACGCAACGGTTTTATTTTTCTACCATTTATTCAACTTCCGAGAGTTAGGAAGTATTTAAATTATGGCGCAATCCACAGGAGGATTCTTATTTCACATTTTTCTCGGTCGCTGAAACAAGAGCCCATAATTTTATGTTCAGCATTTCATTTCTCATGCATTTTTTAATAGTGACTCTTTTGTTTCAGGTAAGTATCCAGAACTGACGCCAGAGGTTTCTCGAATCAGTAATGGTACATGTAAGTAAATATTAAGTATTACCAAGGAGTATTATTTGTAGTGTTGAAATACTATACCTTATCGGTTTAGGTAGTTAAAACTATATAGACAATCTTGACATGTCTTTTTGTTGAAATACACAGTCTAAAAATGAAAATCGTTACACTATACAGTTCAATTATGAAAGTAAAGAACTTTTTCATACCTAAATTGTAAAATGTAAAGTTTTCGATTTATAAAGTGTACGTTTAAATAAAAAGACACGTCAAGATTGTTTACATTGTTTTAACTACCTAAACCGATAAGGTATAAGTAC
This sequence comes from Adoxophyes honmai, assembly GCA_005406045.1. Taxonomy (NCBI): domain Eukaryota; kingdom Metazoa; phylum Arthropoda; class Insecta; order Lepidoptera; family Tortricidae; genus Adoxophyes; species Adoxophyes honmai. Next base: position 265,232 of record BHDV01006789.1, read on the forward strand.
AGTGCTTTCACTATACCTAGCATGGTGCGGGTGACACCTTGAGACGCCGTTTCGTTTTATTCGAAAAAAGTTGCTACGTTCTAAATACGAGTATGTGGATGTAGATCTTATTTGTTGCTTGGATATATTATGATTGGCGCAAAATATTATTTGGAATCAGCATTTTATAAGTATCATTAGTTTCATCGACTCAAATATCTTGAACTTTTTTGTATTATTTTTATCCTTTCTAGTATGTGATTTGACAGATGCCACCCGCACCATGCTATAATGAAACCACTGTAAAAGTAAGTACAGGTGTATACTCTGTTCATTTAATGATTTGAATTTAAACGATCAACTCTCCTACATTTGCAAGTAAACCTAAGGTAAAGCCGCAAACAATGATACCGTTTGTATTGAAAACATTATAAAACATTTTTTGTAGTGGGGATAAATTCGCGCATCGCATTTTCCAGGTAAAATCTTGCCATGTAGGTAGGTACTTTCAATACCTTTATTATATCCAGAAAAATATCCAAAATTAAGGTAAACGTCCCTGTGCTTGACACTGACCCAATACATGGCACTTGCAACCTTATGTCATAGTAATACAAGTGACAGATGGATGTCATCTACTGGGCGTTGAGGCGTCGAGCATTGGTACATTTACCTTACTTACAATAAAAAGAAAAGAAGTTTTTTTCGGGAAACGCCCAAAAACCGAACACTATATTTCATAGAATACACAGTACAGTACGTACTCGAAAATAAACAAAAGACTGAATTTCATTCACTGCCACCACCACAAAAACCAACCACACGTCTTCTCTAATAGAGTTCACATTGTAATAAAGTTAGACCCCCTTTTAGTTAGGGCAAGTGCACAATACCGGAACAATGGCGCACAATGATGTCATGTGTCTGTCGCCTAACAAAACAAAGGGATTGTCTCGGATACAGGAATTTAATATGTCTGTATGTACTATGGCTTATTAAAAGAGATTTTTCTAGCCAATCCCGACAGCCAATGAGAGCGCAGCATTTATGTACAGGATGTTTATTAACCGCTTCCGCCTTGAGAGTGATTTCGTGATTTGTTCATAAACTGAAAAAGTTGTCGGGAATTGATGGAAAGTTCTCGATGTTTTATTTTTGTCTTTCCCCGAGCGATAAGTTGGTTAAATTGTCTCAAATTTATTAAATTGCTCGTCGAACGGCTTACTTTGATAGAAATGGAATTTTATTAAAAGATATGAGAAAATTATATTTCTGGCTCTGACGTGACTTCATTTTAAGAAAACCAATAAATACCTTCAAAAATGAGGAAGAGATTTAACAAGGAAATAAAGTATTAAACATTCGTGATCTCTCTCTTATTTATAACTAAGCGTGACTTAATTAGGTTATTAAAATTGTTTAACAGGTTAAATTACTCGTGAGGTGTCTGGTTTAGAATAACACCTCTCCATTTCTTCCATGGATGTCGTAAGAGACAACTAAGGACATAGGTTAAGGTATACTTTAGGCGACAGGCTAGCAATCTGCCACCTCAAAACCTAAATAATACTATGCTAGAAGTGGCCACAAAACGTGAAATAGTAATTGTTTTGTCTATTTAGCGTTTTGTGTGCTCTGGCTACCCCGTTTGGGATTACAGGCGTGATTGTATGTATGTTAAATTACTTTGACGATTCGGTCAAGTTTCTATCGGCCGTGGTCACGAGAAGACTGAAACAACAAATGGAAAATATGAAAGAAATGAAGCTTACCAAAGGGGCAAACTTCATTGTTTTATAGTGTTTTGTTCACAACATACATATTATTACATATACATAGTCTAAACAAAAATCCTAATAGAGAGAGAAATTGTACTACACGTGGTCACGGAACGTGACATAGTCAAAGTTTTGACTATGTAACGTTTTGTGTTCTCTGCCTACCGTATCTGTTTTATTTCACTTTGATTGAGTCTCGAGGTAGTAAATTAAAATAAACGTGCCAAGCCAGCGCCTCTTGATGATTATGTTAAAACAGTTTCATTTATCTTGACACTTTTTTAGTAAAAACAACCGAAGCTTACGCCACAGTTGTCTAACTATCTATTAGAAAAGCAGGAAGTCTAACAAACATTCCACAAAGATAGTTTAAAAAATCAGCAACCAAATCATATAAAACGGGACCACACAAAGAAGGCGATAGATACGCTCTAATAACTCGTCTATTCTTCGTACAAGTCACAATTCTTAACGTTTACTATGCCCACCTTTACTGTGTCAAGAGGAAATACTGGTACATACTGGTTATTCCGCATTATCCCACGAACTCGTTCCCCTTGTTTTTGTCAATTAAAAAGTGGGTCCCTGCAAAATACTTGTCAAGGATGCACATCCATGGAATGTCTTTATGCATCACTAACAAAAATTACAAAAAACAAAAATGAGCTTTAACACCACCCTGTGTATGCCCATCCTGAGTGCAAACCGCGCTTGGCAGCAAAACCAACTTACGTTACATATAGTACGAGCGAATTTCAACTCTGTGTTAATAGATTTAAAGTACCTGTGGGAGGCAGTGATTGTGATCTGTTGGTGTTTGTGAAGCTAATTTAATTTTGCAGTTGGGTCGACGCGATTTGAGCTTTGTTGTGGGGTGTTAAGGTGTGAAGGGGTGGCACGAGGTAATGTTTTCGCTGCGCTCTGTAGCGCGTGTCCATTGTGGGACGTCAAATTACATTACTTTAATGTGTGTCGTATGTGTTCGGAAATTACTATTATTAAAGAATGGCCAAGTGCGAGTCGGAATTCCACTCCAAAGGTTCCTTAACATTCAATGGGCGATTATTCGAGCGTTTCAACCGCCTCATTCATCTGGCTTGATTTTATATGAATCTGCTGCAGATTTTGATATCGTTTTTGGCTATTTGTTAATAAGAACTCCTGTTCCGCTAATAAATGACTGAACCAAGTTATCAGAATGTTTTTCTATTTTTACACAAAAGTGTCCAGATGAATGAGACGGTTGAAACGCTCGAATATACGCCCCAATACGTAAACAAGTGCTTATCTGCTTCTATTTATTGATATCGAGCATAATAGGTATGTTTTAAGTTGGCTCTATTCTAAATGTGTTTATTTTATTTAATGATTTAGTTTTTAAAAAGTCTTTGAGTCGGGCGACCACCACGACTACCGTACGTTTAGCTAGTGCTCATCAAGCTACCCTTCTTACGTACCCTATAGATAGGTTATCGACTCATTTGAAAATGCATGGGAAATGCACCATAAACGGTCAAATCTTATAATTATAATTGCGTAGATTTTGTATTTAATAACATTTTCAAAGTTATGTTTCCACGCGCTCTTGACAAATAAACAGAATACAAAATTATCTAACATGAATTATTTTTCTCATTAGAGGCACAGAACCCAACAAACAACGAGATACTTAGTTAACTTCTCTACAAGAGCGCTTTCATAATAATTACTGACTTTTCGTAATAGCTACATAAAGTCTTCTCCACAGTAAAATTTTGGGGACACTCCTGGATACATATACGTAACATAACTCCTGTATTCCCAAACGGGGTAGACAGAACACAGGACGCTAAATAAAGCCGTGACCAACTCACACCTCGTAGAGACTTCTCGCATAATTTCTATGTTTTAAATTGGAATGTACAATAGTGACAGGTTGCTAGCGTGTCTACTAAAATGTACCTCAACCTCCTCAGTCTCCTCTACCAACATACACGGAAGAAACAGAGAGGTGTTATTCTAAGGTGCAACGCAGACGGCACACTTTATGTGCGCACAAAAAGTCTGCATGGATTGTATGCATTGTGCGCCGGACTTTTTGCGCGTCGTGTGCGTTACTGCATATGCTTAGGTTCTATTTTTACAGACTAAAAAGTGCGTCACGGATAGTCTGTCGTCTGCGGAGCACCTAAACCCGACGCCACGCGGGTTCCGTATCAATAGGTGCTGGAATACCGTAAGGAACCCTGTTCCTGTTCCTCCCACGCACTTGATCAATACAAGGTCCCTTCCTTTGTTTCCTCCTAGCAACAAGGTGACTCAACAATAAGCAAGTACATAATGTACTTCGGGATTATGTGTGGTATAGAATAACACCACATTATTCCTCCCGTATCGTAAGGCGCAGCGCAGACGACAGAGTTTTGTGCGATCGAGTCTGCGCAGCAATAAATTCTCTGAATGGCGCGCCGACATCTTCCACGAAACTCTGAATGGAAATTCCTGGAAACTGTCACCGCGCCATTCACACAATTTATTGCTCCACAGACTCGATCGCACAAAACACTGTCGTCTGCGCAGCGCCTAAGAGGCGTCTAGGAAAATAGATAAAAGTTCTAGGCGAAAGGCTGGCAACCTGTCACTATTATACTTCTTTTTCATCGTCTTTTTTTAAACCCAATATTCGCTGTACTATTCGGCAAACAATTTGGAACGATTTCAGAGCGAGGATAAATTCACGCAGCGCTTTTTTCATGCAATAACGATGTGACTTATGTAGGTACTCTCTTGTTGTCTGAAATAGTGTCATCTAGTTTCCCGGGGCTATAACTAAACATGGTTTTGTCTAGATATGTACCGTTTCGTGCGCTCTGCCTATTAGGGGTGGTACCTACCTAGGCGTGATTCGTGTATCCCTTTAGAGGTAGGTAACCGATTTTTAATTAAATTGCCACTTTTTTTTAATATGTTGGTATTTCGTTGATCCCCATGCGAACGACTCACGCTTGTCCAAACCAACAGCAATATGATGACCAAGCAGTTTCCAGCGCAACTCGGCACTCTTGTTGTTTGTATTTTCATACCACAAAACTAGTTTCTTTTAGCTCCTGTAGTCTTAGTACAGCAAGGCGCGAGACGCGCGCGAGAAAGACTATACCTGTCACTGTCTAACTTACATACATACATCACACTTGTGTTCCTGAGTAGGCAGTGCACAAGAAAAGCCTGTCAAGATCCTGATCGTTTCTCATTTTAGGGTAAAACATTGATAAAAGAAGTCTAATAGTGACCGGTTGCTAGCCTGTCGCGTACCTACCGTGAATCTCACTTATCTTGAAAAACAGATCTAAATCACAATCACAAAAAAAACAGTCTTAAATCGAGTTTAGCCCGACATGTTTCCGGCTAATCGAAACGCACACGCCACAGCTCTGTTCGCGCGACTGCTCGTGCGTGCGTGCCTAACTCGAAAAGGATCTTAAATTGTATTTAAATCCCTCGGAACATCACATATGTGTATGTTCACACGGGCTAACTCATATCTCCCAGTTTTCATATATTTTATATGATTTCGCTTTTCTACTTTCAAAGCGAGACACATTATTTATAACGCAACATAAATGCTTCATAATTCATTTAACGTTATAAAGAAAAACGTCCCACGGGCTTTATTAAAAGGTTTGATTTATTTTTCTTTGTCTTGAGAAATAAAGATTTCAATTATGATTTGAAAAACGGGTACGCTTATACAGAAGAGAAGACTGTAAAGTTCATAAAAAAATAACCAATAGAATAGAGAATAGATTAACAAATTAAACTAAAATTTGTCGAATTCCGAGTAACAGAAATTAAACATTCATCGACCGGCTAGCCGGCATATAAAATATGAAGTTACTTAAAGTGGATGAAGCAAAATGTTAGGTCAGGATCGTAGCAAGTGGAACAAAAGTAGTATGCCTAGTGCCTACCCATGTAAAAGGTGTGACGGTATGTATGTAAACATTTCTACTTACTATACCAATACTCAACCCATCAATCCTTACCTTACTAGAGATAAAAGGTAATGACGCATTTTCCATGCTAAGCCATACTACAAAAAGAAAAATACAAATCATTATCTGTCTTTAATCAATACTTTCATTATTGTTGAGACTCGTTCGTATTATTTTAATTAGCCACCGCTAATTGACGTCTGTTTTGTTTAGTCTACTCGAAGGCTCTTTAGTTTATTTTCCAATCAATAAATTATTATCAAAGTGGAAAAGCTACTCTAATAATTGGTATAGAATAAACTATAAGTGCTCTCGATAGTCTATTATTCAGAACTACGTTCGATTTGTTTTTGTTGGATATGTTTACGTCAATCTTGTTTTAATGGACATAGATATAAAATGAAAACCTAGGACAATTTGTTCTATATGACATGTGTCACATAAATACGCAGTTTAGTTGGTTTCTAATCGTATTTGGAAAGTCTGACTTGCTATAGAATTGACAGATAGACAGATAGACGCGCAGCGCTATTTTTTATTACATTGGAGGTTGGTTTCTGCATTTCTTCCATGTATGTCATAAGAGGCGACCAGGAGGTAGGTTATTAAAGTATGCTTAAGGCGACTGGCTAGCAAATCTTGCAACAGTTGCAACCTGTCACTATTATAACTTTTTCGTCAATGTTTCAACCTAAAATTGTGATAAAAGTGGCTATAAAATGTGAAATAGTCATGGTTTTTTTTATGTAGCGTTTGGTGTTCTCTGCCTACCCCATTTAGGAATACAGTCGTGATGTATGTTTAGATGTTTCAATTATCCTTCGAAAAAAACAAACAATTCTCACAGCCCTAATAACATCATCCATTACCATCATAGTAGCATACATACCAACCTAAGTAGACTTGGCCATACTTTTAATGTTACGTGTAACAAATATACTGAATATTTTTCTCCCTAAAATGAAAAACGTAATCTCTAAATGTTCGGAATAAATATTATTTTCAAACATAAAACGGTTCAGAGCTTTTAATAAGCTTATGAATGCTCAAATGAATATGGTAAAACAAGTAGGCGTATTTTCATTTAGTTTGTTTCAATAATAATACTGTTATTATTTGCTTTAGCTCCTTGATAAAACAATTCTATTGTTCCCTGAGTATTTATTTCGCAAATAATTTAATAGTACTATTTACTTTCTACGGTTATTTTAATACATACAATATAATATTTTGAAGCACACTGAAATTGTCCTAATACGAGCTGTTTTAGCGTAATGTTACAATTACAGAAATATCACGTCTGTATTCCTAAATGGGACAGGCACAGCACACGAAAGATTACGTACACAAAATCATGACTATTTCACATTTCGCAGCTACTCTTAGCGTAATTTTGGGCAGAAAATAACAAAGTTTTAACAGACTTTGTCGCCTAAGACATAAGTACAAGAAGAAATGATATCGAACCAACTGATTCCTGACCCACTGCAGAACGTTGTCACAATAAACGTCATAAACATTTCCTTTGTCAGGCAATGCAGTGTCACTATGACGTTCACTGTGAATAGGTTCTATGGTGGATCAGGAGTCAATTGGTTCGATGGTACAGATGTAGTTCCAATCCTGACACCACGCGGTGTTATTCTATGATTAGTGTGATAAAGAAATTACTACAGAGAATAAGATTTAGTCTTCGAATAAGTCACTCTTTACTCGAAAGTAAATTTTTTTCACGTGAAAAAATGTGTAAGAGACTAAATTTTATTTTTGGCTGGCTAAATCGACCTCAGTCAAATAATAAGGAAACCGAGCGAGTGCTTAAGGCAAGTTAATTTTCGGAAAAAACCAAACACACTGTAATTCATATTTAACGAGCGAAAAAGACCGTAACTGCCATTTTCTGGTTAAAGGCTAGACTTGAAAATACGCGGTTAGCGCTCGCCGACCTTGGTACGTTGCGTTGAACCGGGGGGGCGACTCTGGAGGCCGTAGATAAGAGCCGCTCGCCTTAATGTCTATCACGGTGCTGCCAGTAGATTTATAGAACGCTTTCAACTTAGTAGTTTAAATACAGATGTTTTCCCCAACGTCTGCGTAGAAATAATTATGTGATTTGTGACATGAATGCCACAGGGTAGAAGACTAAAAATAACTGTATTTAGTCCAGATAGATTACCAAAAAATATTAAACACGTATTTTTTACTTTATTTGACAAACGAAAACTGACGATAATACAGCGCTTATACAAAATATACGTCATTTTTTGCAGTTTTTTTTTGGTACGGAAACCATCGGGCGCGAGTCCGACTCGCCCTTGGCCGGTCTTTTAATATACACGAAGCATCATCACATCACATAGGCGTAAAACTCCCTCTTGCTCATGTAACTGATACGTCGTATGACATCTGTCAACTGTCAGCCCATCCCATCTGTCAAGGCTGTCAGAATAGCCCCCCACCGCATTAGTGGAGTCCTAACACGCCCGTGTCAAGAACACAGCGCAAGCGCACGTACTTAGTTATTGAGGCTGCTTACATACATACATACATACAATCACGCCTATGTTCCCAAATGGGGAAGGCAGAGCAAAACGTGACAGACAAAACCACTATTATGACTACTTCATGCTTCGCAGCCACTTCTAGCATAAATTTAGGTTTGAAAACAGATGGAGAGGTAGTATAATAGTGACAGGGTTGCTAGCCTGTCGCCCAAAACCTATTTCCTTAGTCGCCTCTAACGACATCCATGGAAGAAATGGAGAAGTGTTATAAACCCGACACCACGCGGGTTGAGGGTTAGTTGCTATACATACATATAAAAATTCAAAATAATATTATTAAAGAATATAGCCTAAATAAAGATGCTTTTGAGGATTTGTGTTTTGTTATGTTTGTGTGGGGTATCGAGCTTAGAATACTTAACACCTCTCCATTTCTTCCACGGATGTCGTGAGAAACGACTAAGGAAATATTTTAAGGTCATGCTTTAGGCGGCAGACTGGCAACCTGTCACTATTACACCTCTTTCATAAATATTTACATACATACATACATATTCTCACGCCTGTATTCCCAAGAGGGGTGGCAGAGCACATTAATTCATAAATCCAGTGCCACGTTTAGCAATTTCAGGGTAACCAGATGGTTAAACGTGATATTGCAGTGACAGGTTGCTAGCCCATCGCCCACAATACACTAACCCTTTCCCGGAGTTGACTCTTACGACACCTACGGGAAGAAAGGGGGAGGTGCTATTCTGACCCGGCACCACACGGGAAAAAAATAAATTTTAACCTAAAATTATGCTGAAAAGGGCCACTGGTTTTGATTATGTATCGTCTCGTGCTCTCTGCCTACCTCATTTGCTATGTAAGCTCATGTAAGCTACTAAGTTTGCGATTTATGAGAAAATTTTAACTATCGTTTTTTTCGAACAAAACACAGGCAAGGCTAAATTTTTTTCTCAAATAAAAATGCCCGTGATTTATTAATAGGCAGAGTGGATCAATAATTAATTAGCAAGAAGCCTCACATTATCAGCGCTTTTGCCAGGTAAAAAAGATGCGCGATTTTACTCTCTCTCTCTCTCTCATTAAATTGGGCCAAGTTGTATACCGGATAGTCAAGGACAGACCAACTAGAGAAACAATGATGGCCACCCAGTTCCCCAAACCGTCAGTTTATTTCAACTTACAAACTGTAAAGACCCAATACATACATACATACATACAAATTCTCACGCCTGTATTTAGCAATTTCAGGGTTACCAGATGGTCAAACGTGATATTGCAGTGATAAGTTGCTAGCCCATCGCCAATAAGACTAAAGACCCAATAACCATAGAGGAATAAGCCACAGCGTTACGCGTGATCTTGGGCCGGCCAATAAGAGCACAGCGAACGCCGCCATGCTTTGGCGGAATCGTCTTCGAACAAATTTAATGACATTACATAGTACTCTATAGGTTCTGTCCTCTATGCGGATAGTGTACGACATCCATGGAAAAACTGGAGAGGTGTTATTATACATACATATACAATCACGCCTGTGTTCCCAAATGGGGAGGCAGAGCACACGAAACGTGACATAGACAAAACTATGACTATTTTACGCCTCGCAGCCACGTCTAGCATAGTTTTTGGTTTGAAAACAGATGTAAGAGGTAATATAATAGTGACAGGTTGCTGGCCTGTCGCCTAAAGAATACCTAAATCCATTTCCTTAGGCCCTGCGCAGACGACAGACTATCCGCGACGGACTTTTTAGTCTGTGAAAATAGAACCTATGGAATTATATGCAGTAACGCACACGACGTGCAAAAAGTCCGGCGAACAATGCATACCTACAATCCACGCAGACTTTTTGTGCGCCGCAGACTCGATCGCACAAAAAATCTGTCCTCTGCGCTGCGCCTTAGTCTCCTCTTACAACATCCACAGAAGAAATGGAGAGATTGCTATTCTAGACCCCACAACCACACGGGGTGTTATTATACTTATTATCAATAACCTAAATAAGTGTGTTGCGAGTCCGCGGTCATTCACCTGTGGTGAAATATCACCGGCGCAAGCGCAGTGGGTTAATGGTGTTGATAAGTGTAACGCTGCCGCGAATCGACTCGCGCACCTCGGTCCAATAGTTCCGCGGGGATCGCAGGGATGTTCTTGCGTTACACACTTCAAGCCTGTATTGCCACTGTACAGTGGTTTCATTTCATTATAGCATAGTGCGGGGTGGCATCTGTCAAATCACATACTAGAAAGTACAAGTGTCGATATTTGAGTCAAGAAAACTAATGATATAAAATGCTGATAGCAAATAATATTTTGCGTCAATCATATCCAAGCAACGAATAAGATCTACTTCCACATATTAGACCGTAGCAACTTTTTTCGAGTAAAACAAAACGGCGCATCAAGGTGTCACCCGCACCATGCTACCTATATAGTGAAACCACTGTAGAAAGAGCACGCGAGACGTTACATAGACAAAACCGAAACTATTTCACGCTTTGTAGCCACTCATAGCACAATTTTAGGACTAATAGTAACCCGTCGCCTAAAGGATACTCTAGAGCAGGCATTCTCAAAGTGTGTTCCGCGGAACCCCAGGGTTTCAGTGATGTCCCTGATGGGGTTCCGCAAGAATTTAGAAAAAAAAACAAAACGCCATTCTCTGATCGAAAGTTTTGACGCGGCGAATACATGGACGGACGGGTGGATAAATAATAGATACTTTTAAAAACTGCTGTTTTTTTTTGTAGGGTTCAGTCAAGTGTTTCGCTTTCCAAAAGGGTTCCGTCGCTAAAAAAGTTTGAGAAACGCTGCTCTAGAGGCTACTATGTCACACGGAAGAAATGGATACCACACAATTTCTATACACACATACATACATATTCTCACGCCTGTATTCCCAAGAGGGGTAGGCAGAGCGCATGAACTCGAAAATCCAGTGCCACGTTTAGCAATTTCAGGGTAACCAGGTGGTTAAACGTGATATTGCAGTGACAGGTTGCTAGCCCATCGCCCACAATACACTAACCCTTTCCCAGAGTCGACTCTTACGACACCCACGGGAAGAAAGGGGGAGGTGCTATTCTAACCCGGCACCACACGGGCAATTTCTATCTAGATACAAATTTGAAAATAATACGCTCAGTGGCTACGAAACATCAAATTTTGTCTAAGTATGTATGTATGTAGTTGTATTATTCTATGACATCGCGTAAAGGAGTTACTGCGATCAACCCCTCCCTTAATCACATGTTTGCTATTTTCTACAAGTATGTAACAACACGCAAAATACTTACTTATAAACATAAACACCCTATGCACATATCGGCAGGTCGTAAACTTGCATAACTCTAAAGGTCCCGCGCGGCGGTGCGTGTGTCCATACACACAAATGTAAATCACCATGTGGTGTCGCTTGTAGAATTACCTAACACCTCTCCATTTCTCCCATAGATGTCGTAAGAGCCGACTACGAAAATCAAGGTATATTTTAGGCGACCGGCTGGCAACCTGCCACCTGCGAACTCAAAACCTAAAAAAATACGCCATAAGTGGCCACATACATACATATTCTCACGCCTGTATTCCCAAAAGGGGTAGGCAGAGCACATGAATTCAAAAATTCAGTGCCACGTCTAGCAATTTCAGGGTATGCAGATGGTTAAACGTGATATTGCAGTGACAGGTTGCTAGCCCATCGCCCACAATACACTAACCCTTTCCCAGAGTCGACTCTTACTACACCCACGGGAAGAAAGGGGGAGGTGCTATTCTAACCCGGCACCACACGGGTATAAGTGGCCACGATACGTGAAATAATCATACTTTTGTCTAAATAGCGTTATATGCGCCTGCCATTTGGGAATACGGCCGTGATGTAGGTAGAGAATAAAACCACTGTAGACTGACGGCATAAATACGGACTTTAAAGCCTAATGGGGTAACATCATGTACTGTATCGGTAGACGAGACCACAGCGACCGCGCGCCGGCCAGCGCAGCGGTCGCGGTGCCCATTGTTTCACGGACTGGGTTCGTTTTACGATTCTATTTCGTACAATTTGCGGTATATCCTATATCCTTATGTAACTCCTGTAGCCTACGCAATGCGTCAGAGTTCATACTGTCGTCCTATAAATTTTAATGATGTTTTTTATTTCGTTACGTCGTGCGTGCAATTATTAAGTCATTAAAATTACGCATCAGGCTTGTATTTCCAAATGGGGTGGGCAGGACCAAACCGTAACTATTTCACATTTTTTATCCAATTTTAACCCTTAATTGCTGCCAAGCATTAAGAACAAAACTTGCGTTCAAGCCTCATTGCCCCGTTGACATCCTACAAAAAATAATTGTAAAAAAAATAGAAAAAGATAGTCTCGTGGTATGTATGGCTCACCGAACACTGCCAAATTAAGGGTTAACAAAGCCTTGACGTGTTAAATGGGCAAATATTTACATGAAGTTCAGATTTAACCTAAATATGGAATGCACTTTGCTATCAAGAAAATCTTGCGATACTCAGGATTGTCATATTCAGTATTTTCACTTTAGAAAATATATACAAAATAAAATAAAAAAGTCTCTGAAAACATAAAACATTTATTGGCCGATGTCAAAACACGTTTGTAATGATGTAACCGCGTAGCTTTTAGTTCTAGGTAGTGGAAAAATTATGCTGTAACTTTTAACAACAACGGCCATAAAAACTAGCTTCTGCCCTCAGCTTCGCGGTTACGCCGACACTTTACGATCGTTATAAAATAGCCTGCGTCTTGCTTCACTCGTAAAAGCCCATCCCAATTTCACGTACAGTCGCGAACCGGGATTGTTGAACCACTTGCCACTGTTCGCAATTTAGACGTGTAATCAATGACCGATGTGACGGACTAGATGTCAGCTATTGGATTAGTATTACAAACATAGGTAAGTGGCTCAACAATCCCTGTTCGCGATGGTACGCTAGGCAACCACGAGAGTAGAGGTCTGGTTTTCTGTATTAAAAACACTTTTTGTTTCTAAATTTGTTGAATAGGTTGTGAAATTCGGTAGTAACATTGCCATTAAGTATCGGTTTTTGGTACGGAAACCTTCCAGCGGGAGTCCGACTCGCACTTGGCCGGTTTTTTTCTAAACGTCTGTAACAGTTTTTCCAACGGTTCGACTAGCTCCGCACCAGATATTCTTCCAAAACCACCAGAAAACCACTAAACTGATCAAAATCTGGAAACCATTGAATTGCTCACTAAAATATTTTAATCGATGACGTATGTTTCAAATAGGCGACGTAAAAAGTGGAAAGACTTGTCGAATCTTATTGTATCAGTGTATCTCTAGCCTTTGTATCAAAGCTGAAAATTAAGTGGATTCTAGAAAAGACTTGCTAACCATAAATACATCACGTCTATATTCCCAAAAGGGGTAGGCGGAGCATACAAAAAGGTGCATAGACAAAATATATTTTTAAGGACTAGGATTTTTTTATGGTTTTGAGTTGTTTGCGTGTACGAGTATGATTTTCATTAAGGCCAGGATACAATTTGCTATCGTACGAAATCAACAGACGAGATTCGATAAAACCCTACCCAATTCTGATAAACCCAATTAAAAATCGGAACTTGCGCAGGTTAAAATTTTCAATCAACAGTTATAATCTAAAAGGATTATTATTTCATTTGGCCAATTTATACGATAATGCGTTCATTTCCACGAATACGTTTCACACCATTTCAATTAGGGATGTAACGGAGGTATTATCGGCGCCGAAATCGGAATCGGAGTTTTCCAATGCTATTTATCGGATTCAGAGTCTAAGGTGGAACACGAATCGGAAGCAGAAACAACAAGACAGTGCAACCCAGATGAATTTTGGGGAAAATTACCAGTCGCGCGAAGAGAGCGGAGGCGCGCAGTACGCGTTTGGCAGCAGTAGCCGCCGCGGCTCCTAGATGAAGGGCTACGAATTAGCCCGAAACATGTCGAGCTAAACTCGATTTATTAACGTGAGTTATCCGAAAATTTTCAACATGAGTGAGTCTCACGGTAGTTTAATGTACAATAATTACCTTATTAATTTTCAATCAATAATCTAAAACTACCAAGATTTTTTTGTAAAAACTAGCTGTTGCCCGTAACTTCTTCTACGTAAAGTAGTTTAAGCGGAATTCCACGGGATCTAAGGTATTTTTCCAGGATAAAAAAGCCACCATTGCACTGTTATTTAGGTTAGACTTAAATAAAATAGAGATACTTGAAAATTACAAAGTTTGATGAAAGTCTCCAGTGACCTCCGATCAAAATCACCGATTTGAAGGAGTCGGAACTAAAGTCGGAATAAGAGGTGTGATATCGGAATCGAAACTCCACAACATCCCTAAATTCAATATAGGTTCCAGCACGTTACACTCACCGATTAACATAAATTGAATTTTATGGTCATTTCAGTCACACGAATTGATATTTTATGGTTCAGGGTGACGCGTTATTTAAATAATGCCAATTGAATGTTATTATGATTGTGACATATAGCGCACATGTTTTGAATCGATTATTAAATAAATGGTGAATATAAAATAATAAAAAATAAACAAATTCGCTCACTGTGACTACGACACGTGCAAGTGGAATAGAGAAGTCTCTGCCTATCCCTCCCGGAAAGAGGCGTGATGGTATTCAACTATTCATAATTATATTAGGCATAATACTATTAGGAACTTTCCTTAGAAACTGGCGTTTTTCTTTCGTGCTTCTAACTGTCGCAACTTCCATCATATAAAAGACATATTACATGACTCTACATTACAAAAGAATTTTGTCTTCATCGTGCAAATTTTGGCTGTCGCAAATCCAAAGCATGTAATTAATAAAACAACAAAAACATTATGTACAACGTACTGCTTTTAAATTTTGAACAACAACTTAGAACAAAACTCACCATGTTATTTTTTTAAAGTAATAAACCCTTCGATATACTGCCCTACAAACCTACATTTCTAAGAACCTAACCATCAAAATCAATAACGAAACGCAGCCACAGACGCAGCCGGCATTCCAATTTCAAATTCATACTTCATATTCAGTCATTGATGTAAGAAGGTCCTATCGGCCCTTAACATGATTGCGCACTTGGGAAATACTACATAGAGGCAAGTTGAGGACAGGTGAGCCAGCAAGGAGGGAGTAGTTTTCTCGCTCACTCCTCATGCCAATCTTGCCAGCCTAAAAAAATCTTTACGTCAAAAAAAAACATCACTCAAGAAACTTACCTGAAAAACTCATACAATAATTTTATTTTAACGGTTTTGTGTCAAAGAATTAGAATCGCATTAATTTATTTGATTTTAATATAAACTTAATTTAATAGACAACATATTCACTATCAAGTCTACTTTTTTTGTAATGGTAACCCCTTAAGTCGCCATAATCCTTACATTGACCATGATTTTTTGCATTGTGGGACAGTATTAGGCGAAATCAATTACTATTGGAATTAATTACACGGTTACATTCAAGTAATTGTGATTCTTCAGTAATTCATTACCTAGGTCATCAAAATTACTGTAATAGTCTCCTGTGATTACATTTGTAATTCATTTCTTTGGAATCGGCATTATAAACCGCTGCTGTAATCTTAATTCTTGGGTAATCAAATACTTAAGTAAAATTACTACAGACTAGACTACTTCAATTAAATGCCAAACCTTTTCAATGTGTCAATTTCGTTAACGTCACTGAAATAAAATTGTTTTTTTATGTAAAATACTTTAAACGGTATAAATTGCGTATATTGAAAAACGGTTTTCTGTTTTCATAAGTAATCTGGTCATCAATTCCAGTAATTTGGAATTGACAATGATTCCTAATTACTAGTAATTGTAATATTTGTATAGATTACGAAATGCCCAACTCTGTCGCGAGAACATCATTATTTACTATTATTACAGTTATTGAAAAAAATAAGAATATTAAAAATAAAATAAAATATTCTGTGGCCAGAATATTTGCCCATACCTCTTTACAAAATTATTTATATTTCATATCCCGTGGTCCCGTGTGGTATCGGGTTTAGAATAGCACTAAGCCACTAAGGACATGGGTTTAGGTATTCTTTAGGCGACAGGCTAACAACCTGTCACTATTATGCTACCTCTTCCATCTGTTTTTAACCTAAAATAATTCTAAAAGTGGCTGTAAAGCGTGAAATAGTCATACTCATCGTTATGTCTATTTCACGTTTCGTGTGCTCAGCCTACCCCATTTGGGAACATAGGCATGATTATATGATTATATTATGTTTCACATAGTTTGTGATAGCCACGTTATTTGCCTACAATATTAACAGATAAGCTAACTACTTAAGATAAGGAAACTAAATTATGCTAAAAAAGGCAACGAATTGTGAAATTGGTCACGGTTTATTAATTTACCCCCTTATGACAGAAGTTGACAATCGAATAAACAGAGAAATGGACGAGTAATTTCAACGCTTTTTAATAATTGGAGTATAATTGTAAAGCTCTTTGAATTTACTGATTGAAGTAAATAAGATTCTACGCTTGTAGATGATCAAATTCAACTTTTAAATGTGCGTAAAAATACTGTAACCAACCCATTTGGGAATTTAAGCATAATATTACGGCATTGAATGTCCCATATTGCAAAAATCTCATTGTCACCCAATTAGATAGGGACTTTTACATCTCTGGTTGATCTTTCGGTCTTGGCTTCAGCTTTAGTGACAAGTAATCAGTCCTTATTTACTTGGTCCAAGTATTCAGTACGCACGACATTACATTTCCGCAAACAAACGATACAAAGTTGCGTCAGCCGATGTCTCTGGCGCCAGTGTCTTCGTTAAATAAAGATGTTAGTTGGTGATAGGGTTAGTTCCGTTTTTGGCCGCCCGTCGCGGTTATTTTGTTGACGTGAGCGAGTGGAGACGCGCTGTCTCCAGCGCGGTCAACGACCCGGCTCGAGGAATTCTATGAACTTTTAATATTGCGACGGCGAAATAAACGATTTGTTATGAAAATACGATATTGTGTTTGGAAATATTTACTTCAAAAGTTATTTAATATCGCTCCGAAACTTAAAAGCAATTTTGAATGGTAGACTAAATTTAATAACCTAAGTAGGTATGTAGCTGAATTTAATGTTTGCTGAATAGCTTTCAGGTTGAAATATAGATGGAAAAGGTATAACAGTGATGGGTTTAGCCTGTCGCCTAAAGCATACCTACCTAAATCCTCCTTAGTAACCTCTCACGACATCCACGGAAGAACTGTAGAGGTGTTATTCTAAACCCGATTTCACACGGCAACATAGTTGCTGCAAAAAGGTTAATGATTACAAAAAACCGTCTGTAAGTTACACAATTAACGATGTAAAAAATGTCTGACTTCCACCTTCCTAGCGTCATGGTGCGTTATTATTAGTTAGTATTTTTTGTTAGCTTCTGTCTGAAGATAGGTAGGTACCTAGTTAATCGATGAGGCAATTATGTTTGAAGATGATCCTTGCGGTGTCGGGTTTAAGAAAACACTTCTCCATTTCTTCCGTGGCGTAAGAGCCGACTAAGGAAGGTTAAGGTATATTTTAGCGACAGGCTAGCAACCTATCTCTATTGTGCATTTTAACTAAAAACTTAAAAAATATGCTATAAGTGGCCATTTGGAAATACATTCAAATAACGAAACAAATTACTTAAAATTTGCATTCACAGTTCTCCACAAGTATTATAACAATAAAGTAAAGTGTTATTTCACGAAAGTTAACAAGAAACTTGACAAACGAAAACACAAGCCTTCTTCACTGAATCACTGAATAAATGCAAGCATTAGCATATTAAAACAACCTGTTAACTGTCTCTATGAGACTGGAAAATAAACTGTAAAAGACGCAGAAACTGAAATCGATTTTGAGCAAAAACCATCTTGCTGAACTAACTTTGAAGAGTTTGAAGCCTAGAATCATAGGCATGGAATCATTTATTTATCCTCCTGACGACCAGCGTCAAATTATGTGTAGTTCAAAACTGACTCTTAATGTCAAAAGACAAAGTTACAATTTAGTCCGTCAGATACATTACCAAAAATATTGCACACACTTTTTATTTTTAAATAGCTTTTGCCCGCGGCTCCGCTCGCGTTAAATTCGGGGTATCACAGAAGAGATAGCACACATACCAATTTATAGCTTTCTACGTTGAAAACTTCCACCCCTCACTTTAGGGAAATGGGGGGGTTTTGAAGAGACAAAAAGTAGCCTATGTCACTCTCCATGCCCTAAACTATCTCTACCTAAAAAATCAGGTCAATCCATCGCTCCGTTTAGCCGTGAAAGACGGACAAACATGTCACGTGGAGAGTAATTAAAAGGCCAGGGATGATGGACAGTATTTTAATAAATAAATTGGAGGCACCTACGGCAAAGAGAAAGGAAAGGTGAACAACGAAACTTATAACATTTAACAGAAAACTATGGAATATATAATATGCTTAGGTAACAACTTACAATAATTGTGCCTCGGTGATTAACGAACGGTTAAGAATACGGAAACTGCTAGAAGACTTGGTTTTTGTTAATATAAAAACACAGCACTCACTAACTCACTTTAACTGATAGAATAAATGAAATAGTTGATGAAACTGGGAAACTTATTAGAAAACTAGTGAGGAACGGACTGTTTTCTTTAATGAAAATATGCTGGAAAATAATCGACTTCTCTGTCCGAGGACAGGATTTGCAATGCGTCAAGCCAAAGGAATTCCAAACACGTAAAGATTTTGAATTTAAAATTTAGAAATGCTATTTAGAAATGTTTTTTAATAAAAAGAAATTTAGAATAGTGGCCAAAAAAGAAATAGGTTCAGGTCGGTAGTACCTCGTCACAAACAAACAAACAAACACACTTTCACATTTATAAATTGGTAACAAGCTCAAAAAAAAGGGGACATTTTAAATATGTCGTTTTCTTCTTTCAGTCTTCGTCTGTTTCAAGATGATCAATTGAACGTGATTTGATTATAGTATCGGTATGTATTTTACGAGTATAACGCGCATTTTATACTACTAGGTACCACATGATAAAGATTTCTGATGTAGCGTGGTTAATTGATTCACCTACCTTAGTAGGCACAATTCAGTAAGAACACAGTCTGTGATATACTCGTATACATACATAAATACCTATCGCCTGTATTCCCTAATCTATACTAATATAATAAAGCTGAAGAGTTTGTTTGTTTGTTTGTTTGTTTGTTTGTTTGTTTGTTTGTTTGTTTGTTTGTTTGAACGCGCTAATCTCAGTAACTACTGGTTCGATTTGAAAAATTCTTTTTGTGTTGGATAGACCATTTATCGAGGAAGGCTTTAGGCTATATAACATCACGCTACGACTAATAGGAGTGAAGAAATATGGGAAAATGTGGAAAAAACGGGGGAAATTAGTCACTATTCCACGCGAACGGAGTCGCGCGCACAGCTAGTTTATAATAAATCTGTTCTTAAACCTAAAAATATCCTAGAAGTGGCTGTGAGACGTAAAATGGTTATGGTTTTGTCTGTGTTATGTTTCTTGTGCTCTGCCTAACCCATTTGGACACACAGGCGTGATTGTAAACCGCCTTTAAAATGTCACGTTTAGGTGTACTCTGCCTTTTTGACTCTAATAAGTTAAAGTAGTCCTATTTATAGCTTCTGAAGTTAACACAACACAGTTAGCCGATGGATGGGGCGTATCCGTAACTGTTTGGTTATTATAACTGTAAAGTGATAGTTAGCGCTTAACTGAACAGCTTCGGCGTTAACTTAAATAGAACAAATATAACTTCTAACATTAGTAGACACTTATACATACCGTCTAACTTCTTATCCCCAGGTGTAGGCAGAGACTACTTTGTTCTTGCTACGATCCTGACATACCTATTTGCTTCATCCACATTCAATCTCTTTGTTTTCAGGTATTTTTGACCTTACCTAAAACTTCCCTAATTTGGACACAGAACGTCCTTCTAAACGTCTATCCACACTCCCGATATAAATCTATTCAGTAGGTAAATCTTCTTTCACTCAGAGCATATAATACTAGAGAGCGGACAAGCCGCCGGCGCCTGTGTCGCACATGTTAGCTCATTGGGCATACTCTGTCGACA
>BHDV01006789.1:291322-304274 GCA_005406045.1 Adoxophyes honmai
GGAAACTGTCACCGCGCCATTCAGACAATTTATTGCTGCGCAGACTCGATCGCACAAAACTCTGTCGTCTGCGCTGCGCCTTACGATCAACCTAAATTTAAATAAATGCAAAAGAAGTGGTGGCGGTAAGTTAGTGCATTGTTTTTGGCCTCTACGTAAAGACTTGCCAAGTTGAATTCTGTGGACTGTAGTTGTATGTAGATGTGTCTCTGTGAAAAGATGGCTGCCCACTTTATGACAATTATCAATATTGACTGAAAGACTTAGTTACTTGTTTACATCGAGGTGGGGACCTGAGGCCCGTGGTGTCGGGTTTAGAATTTAGGTACTCTTTACCTCTCCATTTCTTCCGAGGATGTCGTATGAGACTGGCAATGGGTTTACGTATGTCCTAGGCAACAGGCAACCGGCCACTATTGTAATTTGGGGAATAGATACAGGCGTGATACACATACAGTCAAAGAATTTGATAACTGTGCCACTTTACCATTTTACAAGAAATGTCACTGTGACGTACCTACCACCTAATAATACCTACATATCTAGTAATCAAAGCAATATGTAACTCGTTATGAAATGGTATCAATTTCCTTGACTACCTAAGTAAGTACCATTGCGAACCGGGATTGTTGAGCCACTTGCTGCTGTCCGCAATTGAGACGTGTAATCAATGACCGATGTGACCGACTAGATGTTAGCTATTGGATTAGTATTAGGTACATGACCAAGTTACAAACATAGGTAAGTGGCTCAACAATCCCGGTTTGCGATGGTACGTAATGGAATGTTGCAAAGCAAATAGAACGTTTACCTCATCTTACTGCCACTACATCCGCTCTACTAAAGTAAATCTACGTAGATTTTCAATTCCCAGCTAAGCCACAGCCTCAGATCCTAAAGCTAATAAACTATGCCCTAGCCCAGAACTAGAGAGAACTAAGTAGTCAATAGCGATACCAACACCCGAGATACGCACATCCGTTTCCGCTACACACCGACACACACAGACCCACCTCACTCACACATCGACATACCCTTATCGATCCTGGGTAACTCGTACTCGTAACTACAGACGCGTGACATTGGAAATTGAGATGTACGGCCTGAGTGGGTAGGTCGGGTTTCGCGCGCCCCCCAAAGGCCGGATTAATTCGACCAGGGCCGTACTTAGCGCACGTCAATTAGGATTTCGTATTGTGCTCGTTTATTTAATTGGATACAAGTTTGAAACAATTGCGTGGAAGACAAAAGGTTTTATTGGTTTTATTTGTGTTGTTTCGGTATTAGTTTGAATGAACGAGTTTGGTTAAAAGAGTTGGGTTGGGTTTTAGGTTAGGTTAGGTTTCAGTTTGTAGTACGTTTTAAATTGAGTTAGCTCGACTCGATTCGGGTTAACCCGTAGCCCTTCAACTAGGAGCCGAGGTGCTCTTTTTACAACTAATCTCGTTAGGTACTATCGTCATCTATGTTATTGTCAAAATGTATGGTACAACACTAACATAACAACATCACTTTGTGCTAAACTAAACTTGTAGGTACCAAAAGTAGCCAAGGAACGCGAAATAGTCTTGGTTATATCAATGTAACGTTTCGTGTGATCTGCTTACCCCATTTGGGAATACAGGCGTGACATTCATGCTTATGTACCTAGGTACAAATTAGTCTTCCTAACATTTATGGACCAACAAACTTCGTACACAATATTTTACGCGGCTGAAAAGTTTCAATTACCCAGCCTCTAGTTACAATGTAACCGAGAGTTAAAAGCGAAACAAAGTGTCCACTAGTTGTAGCAATTAAGTTATAACTCAACTCAATATTGTTGACATGCGTGAAAAGGGTGCATGTCAAACGTGGCGGGGGTGGTCGATGTATTATTAAAAGTGTTGTCTGTAGTTAGTTATGTTAAAGGGACAAAATAGAGCGAAGTGTGTGAAACATTTTAATCATAGTGAAAAATAACGAATTACTCACGTTGTTTATACCCAGATTAGCTCGACATGTTTCGGATCAATCCGTGATCCATCATCTGGAGCTACGCGCTACGGCAGCGGACAGACGCGCACTGCGTGCAGTCGCTCTTTCCGCGCGACTACTAGGCACAGCTGACAGCAGTTCACAACTACCCACATTTTCGCTCACACATTTTAATCATACCAGATTTCCCGTTGTGTCGTGTCGGGTTTAGAATAACACCTCTCCATTTCTTCCGCGGACATCGTATATAAGCAACAAATAACACCGGCAACCTGTTACTATTATACCGGCCATCTGTAAATTTAAGTAAATTATGTGCTAGGAGTTGCCACAAAACGTGAAATAGTTATGGTTTCGTCTACGTAGCGTTTCGTGTGCTCTGCCTATCCCATTTGGGATTACAGGCGTGATGTATGTATGTAGATTATCCACAAATCTCGTTATGTATCTCTCTCCAAGCAGATGTTATGCCTGGGGACCGAAGTCCCGAGAAAGTTAGAACTAATAGTATTTGAAACCGATCTTCGAAACTTCATTGGCGCCACACAGGAACCCCTTGACAGTTGATTAACTAAACAACGTTTGCAGAAGTTCTTCTACTCGAGGATAGATGGCGCTGAGTAACTTATTATTTAGAGCCAAAGTCCGTCCCTGAGCCGCAAGCTGCGAGCGGCCATTGCCGTTAAGAACAGCTCTGGCGGAATACATACATACATACATAGTTACATACATCACGCCTGTATACACAAATGATGTAGAGTCAAAATGACTCTCTGCCAAGTTTCTTGCGGCGCGTTCCTTTTGGCAATGATGGTCTTTTCAAAGCGCTGGTAGACTCGAAAATGACGTGTAAAAATGCTCTTAGGAGCCTATTTGCATAAATAAAGTTTTGAATTTTGAATTTACTTACATAATCTAAGTCATGTGAGTCATTCCGTGTGGTGTCGGGTTTAGAATACGACAACCACGGAAGAAATGACGAGGTGTCCTGTTCACTAGTGGTAACTCTGGCAGAAGCCTGTTGAACCATCTATTCTGGTTTAAATAGACACCGACTCAGTTACCTCAGTGACAATAATGTCCCTTTTTTGCAGTCGAGCAAAAATAAAAACATAATTTCGAGAAAAATTGCAACTTGTTTAAAAATTGCTTATACATTTAACACGCTTCGCATAGTTTTAGATTTGCAAACATGTAAGAGGTAGAATAGTGACAGGTTGCTAGCCTGTCGCCTAAAGCGTACCTAAACCCATTTCCTCAATTGCCTCTTACGACATCCACGGAAGAAATGGAGAGGTGTTATTCTATTCCGACACCACACGGCTATGTTACATGCCGTAGACTGTATCTGTCAAATTATGAAAGACCTCAACGTTACAGCAAGTGACAAAGCGACTTGTATTACGTCACGAAATTGTGTCAGCCCTTAGCTTAGCGAACAAAGTTCTATCTCGACAGCCCCTAAGGCGGAGGTGAGACCTTGTCACTGTGAGGCGTCACAGGCGTACGTTCTATCCTGTTAATTCTCTGCAAACAATAGAACGCGGAATCACCGGTACAGGCGAGGGTAAAAGCAGTAGACGAAAATAACTTTTTTTTGAGTGGAGGTAGTTTTGAGCTGTGTTGTTATTCTAATGTACTTAACTGACGAAACTCGACGAGCTTAAGAGGATAGGATTCGCACCACTTCTCCATACAAACGTAGTCCCCTGTTTTCTCCGTGAATAATGACATTAGAGCAATTTTTTTTACATTATATTTGTATCTGTTATGGCTACGCCCCTACGATTTGCTTTTATCGATATTCTAAATAAAAAAAAAAAAAAAATTGAAAATCGATGAAAGCAAGTCATAGGGGCATAGCCACAACAGTTACAAATAGGTATAACGTAAAAAAATTTTTGCTCTAATGTCATTATTCACGGAGAAAACTGGGGACTACGTTTGTATGGAGAAGTGGGGCGACTCCTATTCTCTTAACATCGAGGTGGCAATATTAGCTGTCATACTGTATGGAAAATTCGACATCTCGATGTTAAGCTGGTCGACGAGTTTAGTTTATTACGTTAGAATAGCATCACTGAGAAGAAAACGTATAAAAAAGTATGTTTTAGGGCACAGGCTAGTAACCTAGTCACTATACCTGCCAACTGTGAAATAATTTTGGTCTATGTAGTGCTTTGTATGCTCTACCTACCCCATTAGGAAACGAGGCGTGATGTACATTTAATACATACATACATACATATTCTCACGCCTGTATTCCCAAAAGGGGTAGGCAGAGCACATGAATTCAAAAATCCAGTGCCACGTTTAGCAATTTCAGGGTAACCAGATAGTTAAACGTGAGATTGTAGTGACAGGTTGCTAGCTAGGTACATTTAATCATGGTCTGAAAATTAGTAGCGGCCTTTTGTCCGCGTCTGTACGCGGCGCCTCCCGCGGGGTGTATTCAATATCGCGTAAGCTCGTCCGTCACAATATGTCGACGTTACAGCGCGGTGCACACTGGCAACACAAACGATACTACGCCACAGATACAATACAAATTATACTACTCCACAGATACAATAGGCTTAGCACGCGAGGATAGAGACCGCCTGTCACTAAAGATATACATACATACGTACATCACGCCTGTATACCCAAATGGGGTAGGCAGAGCACATGAAACGTTACATGGCAACTTCTACCATCATTTTACGTTGGTAGCGCCCTAGCGCACCATTGAACCAATTGATTACTGACCCAGCATAGAACCAATTGATTACTGACCCAACATAGAACCAATTGATTACTGACCCAACATAGAACCTATTCACAGTGAACGTCGCAGTGACATTGCAAAGGAAATGTGTATGACGTTTATCGTGACAACGTTCTGCGGTGGGTCAGGAATCAGTTGGTTCGATAGTAAGTACATTCGTCCAATAGCCGAACTAAACGATCCTACATCGCGCTAACGAAGTTTCGATGGTCGGTTGCATGAATACAATTTTGTCTCTGTGGACTTCGGTCCCCGGGCATAACATCTGCCTGGAGAGAGATTTCTCTGTAGGAATCTTCCCCCACACGTTTAAGAGAGATGGCAGAGGAGAATAATAGTGACAGGTTGCTAGCTTGTCGCCTAAAGCGTACCTAGACCTAGACCCATTTCCTTAGTCGCCTACGACATCCACGGAAGAAATGGAGAAGTGTTATTCTATCACGACACAGAAAACGTGCAGGTATAATAATAAATTTTGAAATTAATGTAAAATATGAGCAGCATACCTAGTCGTTTTAAGTAAGATATTAACAACCTTCTAATTGACGGCGTTTCCTTGTGAGGATCATTTAATCATTATTAGTGCTTACTGTTTTATTCAGCACTAAAATAAAAAAATAAATGGCGCCCTCCTTTAATCACGAGTACTTAACATTTTGATAGATACTTCGCAAGCATTAAAGAGTTAAGTATTATTTGTAAAACATTGGAAGGTCGTGAACTTCGTTTTGCAACCTTAAACGCAAAATTAACCTCTCTCCAGAGGCATCTGAATTTGAAAACTTTTCTAACAGAAAACATGAAAATAGTTACACTTTTATGATAACACGATGATGAACTTTTAGCGTACTGAGAAGTTTAATTTAGTGCCGAAAAGTTATGAAGCGAATTATATTTTAAAAACTGTTATTTATGACCGTGCTTTTTAAGTTTAAGTACTTACTTAGATATTTATTAATTAATCATAAAATTATTACATAGACAAATCCATGACTGTTTCACGCTTACAACATAATTTCAAATTTAAAAACAAATGAAAGAGGTATAGTGACAGGTTGCTAGTCCGTCCTTATAGTCGCCTCTTACAACATCCTCGAAAGAAAAGGTGAGGTGTTTATCATTTAGCTACAATCATAATTTTAAGAATATAATTTTAGGGATTCATTAATAATTTTAGGTACGACTTTAATAAATCCACTTTATGACGATTTAGAACAATTTTACACGCTTGGTGTTGCAATAGAACCATGTGGTGTGGAGTTTAGAACTATTTATTCCACCATTTTCGTAAGAAACGTTTAGGCATTGAAGTTATTGTTATTGTAAGCAATGGGATAGCAACCTGTCCAAAAGTGTCCCGAATCATAAAATAATCAGCAATTCGCGTGATGTTTACATATTTTGTGTGGTAAAAGAGAATATTAGTTTACATAATTACAAATGTAAACAAAAACACTCGTCTCGCCCTCTTCTAACATTCGCAACCCGCAATATTGGCCATTAAAACAACATCCCATACAAATACATAGCATTAGCTAAAAAAAACTGTGTGCACCCGCCTTACGCAAGGGGTGGTATTTGGGTCGGGGTGGAAGGGGCCCACCCAGCCACACCCCTTCCCACCACCCTACTGCGTAACTTTCTTTTTTCAACTCTTTTTACCAGCCAGATTTATTTTATGTGGGCGCGGACGAATTCGTAGAAATTTTGTTTTGAAGTTTGAAGGACTTTTGTTTTTAGGTTTTTTTGTGGTTTCGTTGGCAATGGAATATTTGAGGCGTTTTGCAAGTACACGTTTTTATTCATCCCTCGACTTTTTAAAGGCTTTCACAATATTTGTTCTTCACGTGTTTTTTCGCGTGTTTAAGTAACAACTCAATCACCGTAAAAATATGTGGAAGATCAATTAACTGCCAGTATAAAGACAACGCAACGCTCTGGAATTAAAAAAAAACTACGAAAGCAGTAAGTTTTTTTTTCGTAAACTTTATGTGGAAGATCTATTACTGGCAGTATAGAGACAGCGCAAAACGCTCTGAAATTAAAAAAAAAGTGCAAAAGTTTTATTTTCGTAGACTTTTTTTAATTTTATCAAAGTTAGGCCGTTGCCATAACCGCAACTGCACCACAATAAGAAGGCCATATTTTTCAACTTCCGGCCAGAGCAAAAGTTAGCAAAACGCAACCCTACTTTTACTGGGGTTTTTTGCGGCTCCCATCCCATTTTTTGCATAACTTTTTCAGGAATTCAGCAAAGTTTTAAACTTTAGTAGCAGGTTTTTGGCACGGCCAGTGTATAATGTTCGCTTGTCGAGATTTTTTGACTACATACATATACCTACATACATACGTATCACGTCTTTATTCCCAAACGGGGTAGGCAGAGCAAACGGAATGCTAAACACTTATGTTTCGGGGCCACTTCTGTCATATTTTTATAGTTTCAAATTGGCTGGTCTTACAACATCCACGGAAGAAATGGAGAGGTGTTAAACCCGACATCACACAGACTTCGTAATATGGTTGAAAATATTCGATACTCGTTTTTAAATAACTAAATAAGTACATACAGATGTAGTGAGAAACTATTTTCCTTCGGGAAAACTCGGATCTTTATCGGAATACGATGACATCCGAACTGTCAATGAATGATCGTATTAAATCAGTGACATTCTCATATCCATTAATATGGAACTTTATTGTTTAGTGTCAAATGTCAAAATGAATAATGTGATTGTATAATATAGAGATGTTACAACCACTTCCTGTAACTTTGAAAATATCAACTCAGTTTTATTGTCACTAGTAAACCAAACATTATCTCCACTTTAAAACATTAATTAAAAGGACAACAAAATAAAACTTTGCCAGAATACTCTGAGTTGTTGCTATTTTTGAATATGATATTTTCCGATATGATACAGGTTAATATTAAATATAATTTTCTTGGACTGGTTTTTTTAACCGTTTTCGAGGTTTTAGCATGGCTATACAACCTTTTTTAAGTAATTTGAAAATAATGATACTATAGCGAATATTTGGATTGCGTATTATCCACTCTATATATATATTGGTCTGCTGAAGCGACTTACCCCTACGGCTTTAAGATGGGTACTGAAGCTCTTTGAGAGAGTACGATAAATACGAACTTTTCCGAAAAATTACGAAGGAAAATAGTTTCTCACTACATCTGTACCTATTCAACCGTATTACATGAACATTATGCCTGTATTCGCAAGCGGGGTAGGCAGAGCAAACGAAACGTTACATAGACAAAACCACGTCAATTTCTTGTTTTTGACCACTTTATTTAACACGAACATATACTTGTATTGTATTCCCTAAAATTCTTTTTTTTTAATTCATGTGCTCTGCCTACCCCTCTTGGGAATACGGGCGTGAGAATATGTATGTATGTATGTATGTGTGTATCCCCTAATGGGATAGGTAGAGCACACGAAACGTTATACACACAGTATCCCACATATAATTTGCGATTGGGGTCTCATGCCAATTGTAGCCAATTGATCGACCCCAGGGGTCGTACGGAGTAGCTCACCGCCCATTGCTCCTTGACCCCTGCTTTGTAATAGAATTTACGCTGAAGGAGGTCAGGTTAGGCTTGCTAGCTAGTGGATATAGAGCCGCGAGCTCAATGGATTTATGGGGTAGCGGGGGTCAGGTTACATTGGGAGGGTAATATTTTTGTTTATTGAGAAAGTTTCTTGTACCTACTTATGTTCTAAACATACGCAGTTATATCTAAGGGAGTGAGGTAAATCTGTTTATTTTTCTATAAAACATTATTTTGTTTAGTTGAATTTTCCGTGTCGGTTTTAGAATACCTCTCCGTTTTTTTCGTGGATGTCGCAACCTGTCACTATTGTAGCACTTTCATGATTCATTGTTTGAAACTAAAATTATGTTGAAAGTGACTGCAAAACGTGAAATAATCATAGTTTTGACTACGTCACGTTTTCTGTGATCTGCCTACCCCATTTGGGAATATGTGTAAGTAAGTATATATGTAGGTATTTTTCAGTTTGGGTACTTTTTTATTTAAGTTGGTACTGTTTTCACAAACCACTTAGAGGTAAAAATTATCCACTATTTTCACTTTATTTACTTTCCAATTATTTTGAAACAAAATGGTGAGCGTACAATTTTGCCACCGAATGTACCTATAGAAAAGAAATTGGAACGTCAATTCTAAAATAATATTTCGACTCTACTCATGATACAGAAATCTATGTACTACTTACCTAAGTATCTCGATATCTACCTCTTATGATTTTTACTTATGGGCGTATATTTCACTCTTGTATGAGATACGACGTTGTATTTACAATTCCAAGTACCAGCAATCCCTAATCTTTTACTAACACAATGTTTGAACTTTAGAAAATATCGAAAACTCGCTTCAGCTCCATTACCGTCAGCATTCATCAATATAGCTGTAAAACGATTTAAAAGGTCCCAGCCTGCCACCCTAAACTCAACTTTGTTTTATAGCCAATAAAACTTGTAATAGGACCCTTTTAAACATGGCATTTAAGACTTAATGTCATAATACAGTCATAGGGCGCGCCAATTTATCAATGCCGCTGCGAGAGACACGCTGTCATACAAAATATACGGAATTTGTTCCTCGAATAGTTGCTTCATAATTTTGCCGACTGTAAGCCATAAGTTGGTTTTGTGATCTAGAATCTAGTGTTAGTGCCAACCTATGTATTTACTTATGAAGGTAGGCTTGTAGTTGTGCCAATTAGGCACTACTACCAAGTGCTTTGAAATGCCGCCGCTTGCGGTTTAATGTTCTGTTTTAATCTAAACTTTGTTTATTCTTAACATTTAAATAACAAATTGCAAACTGTTGTAAGTTATAAACAGAGATCGGAAAAATTTGCGACATTGTTTGCAATAATGTGGACATGACTCCAAAATTAAGCAAAATGTCAATTAATTATTCATTAAAATATAATTTGATTTTTGGAGATAATAGTTTGTTTATAAAGTGCTTATAAGCACGTAATACTAAAATAACTTAAAAAAAAATTACGTTAACGACGACGATGAATGACATTAATAATAACTAGCAAAAGGTTCGTATTTAAAATCGGTATCGTTTCCGTAAATATTTATATACTTATAATAAATAAATAACGATTTGGAAAAAATACTGTCAATTTTTTTTTGTAAACCAATACTTTAACTAATTTTTGCATTTATTGACTAGGAATCAAATCACATGTCGAGTACAATTTTTTTTAAATGATACTAGAAGTGGCTGCGAAGCGTGAAATAGTTATAATCATGGTTATGTCTATTTCAAGTTTCGTGTGCTCTGCCTACGCCATTTGGGAACGTAGACGTGATTATATGCATGTATGAAAGTATGTAAAAAATTAATTAACCAAATAACATTTTGATTAATTTTGAAGTCATGTCCACATAATTGCAAACAATGTCGCAAATTTTTCCGATCTCTGGTTATAAATCATAAAATACCATAAATTTAATCCAAGACATGATATAATTACTAACACTTAAGTATTCGGACGCTAAATAATTTTATTTACTTTTTACATACTTATTATCAAGATTTTTAAATGAGCCAGATTCATAAATAAAAGCTAGCCAACTAGGTTGATAATCTGCAAAATCAAATTATAAACGTACTTTTACCGCACTAGATTTCAAACATGCATTAAAATTTAAAACATGCTGGCCAGTAACGAACGCTCAGACTTTTTTAATTAAAATAATCTTTCAGATACATAGTGCCAAAATTTAAAAAAGCAATGGTCGGGCCGTATCTAATGAGCCACGAGCTGACTAATCCGACTACCGTTCCCCTAACGGCCGACGGCGATTAGTGCAGCTCAAACACGCTTTCCAGTTTTTTGAATCTGTGGCCATTTTCTACTTATGTTGGTACACTGGGGATAAATTAGATTTATGCCGCGTTTTTGTAATTTGCTGATTTTCATTCTGTTCCCGATCATTTTCAATCTTCATGACTAATGTAGTCTTCATTTTTTAGTTGTTATTACTTTACCTACATTTATGACAGATAACAGATATTTTTAATAAATCCAGCAAATTAATTACAATTAAATACGAAAGATTTTACGATCAAAACGTCGTCCCTTAACTCTAATAATATATGTAAAACTGTGATCAAATAAAACGAAATATGTAGATACATAATTATCTTCAGATCAATCTCATCCAACTCTTGCCAGGCGCCTTGCAAAAATTATTAACCCACCAAGTCTGAAGACATCTCACGCTACGTTTTCCGATCAGAATTTTACTTTTATCTTTTCATAAAACTCTAGATAAAGACAGTTATAGTCTTCGACATCAAACTTGGAATTGTTTTTTGTAGTGAGAGTAAATTCGCACATAACAACAACATATTGCCAAGTTACATGCCGTTAACTATAATTAAATGAAACCAATAGCACAAAAAATACCGCTTCGATTGACATTCTAAACAACATTGTTGCAAAGTAATCGAGCTTAGAAATTCCATTATAAAAAGCGTATAAGAGAAGATAACAGGTGACAAATTATGCAAGTAGAAATGTCTTTAATAGCCCGACAATTACAAACAAAGTAACAAACGATTACTCTTTACCACGTACGTGCAACGTGCAGTGAGTCATGCAACAACGCAAAATGTGATTCAGTACCAACTGGCTTTCATTCATTTTATTTTTTACTTTATAACTATGGCTTTTAACGTAATGCTCTGGTATGAAAAGTACTTAATGGTCATTAATAATGCAAGAACCTTGTTTGTCCATGACGTTCGAAACAATATATTTAGTAGCAATGAGATTCCGTGCTCTTCAAACTCTAGAAAGACAGTATGGTCTTTTTTAATCTCAGATTATTAAAATAACATTGCCGGTGTTGCAATTTTTTTGCAATTCTAAAATAGTGCTGTGCTTTCACTATCGAAAATTTACGATAAAAATTAAACAAATAAAAATTAAATAGTATCGATTTTTTACCAATATTTAAATTTGAATATCCCATAAAATAATCTAATATACTTAGGTAAGTTTAATTTGGTTGATTACGATGGTCACATATTTTGTAGTGATTGATTGATTCTAAATATTCTTACAACCTAGGTATCTATTATTCCGAAAACAGATGTTACGCCTTCGTCTTCTTAAAATTCCAGTACAGTTTGCATAAAGTTCTACAGGCGACTTTAACACATTCAGAACCAAGGACCCGGCTCCCGGGTTCTTCAAAACATTACTCAGATACCGAGAACCCGGGAGCCGGGTTCATTTTGTACTAGCTATAGACTGCTCGGTTCCGCGCAGATGTTTTGATTTTAGGCGTGGTCGTGAATGTGTTAAGTGTTTCAAATATTAATATTTCAGATAACACTGAAGAATTTTTCAATTAGCAGACTTTACCTAATTCGGTGAATTCATTAAACTTCCTTTATTACTTTTCCTTATCAATTCACGCTGGATTAGGCGCGTGAAAATAATTGTAGCAAAACAGTGAATCTACCTATGGCTGGTTGCGTTTCAAGGTTAATTAGTGGCTGAAACCACGTGCCGTGCGGTGTCGGATTTAGATTTACACCTCTCCAGTTCTTCCATATGTATATGTGTGTCATTACTCATTAGAAGTACCTAACTAAGGAAATAGGTGTGTATACTGGAACCTCCCCTTTGATGAAAATATAACTATCTTTCTAATTAGTCCGTCAGTTTCTTTAGGAAAAATACGGGGCTCGTGGTTTTTGGTTTATAAAATAACTAGCTGTGCCCGCGACTTCGTCTGCGTGGAATAGTTATTTTGGGCATTACCTTTTTTTCGCATTAAAGGGTAGCCTTTGTCCTTTCTCAGGGTCTCAAGATTGTCTGTGCCAAATTTCATCAAAATCGGTTGAGAGGTTTAAGCGGGAAAGCGTAACAGACAGACAGACAGAGTTACTTTCGCATTTATAATATTAGTAGGGATTTAAAATCGCTCGAGGTATTACAGATTATCCAACATCCGGAGGGGTGGGGGGGCTTGGGACGTCACGCGGAATTTCTAAACAAGATATCTTACAAGGAAGGGTACCCAACTGTCCACCTCCAATTTGATTCATTTTGATATATGTTATAGAGTAGTCTAAAATAACGGACAAATTTTTTTTTTAGCTGCCCAAACTCAATCTGTTAG
>BHDV01006789.1:309997-333074 GCA_005406045.1 Adoxophyes honmai
AGAGGACAAAAAATTTAGAATGATTCTAAATAAAAGTGATTTTCGCAAAAAGTGGACATCCGACCAGTTGGCTCTGATGTCCAGACATGTTAAACTTAAAGTACATTACACAAGGTGTTCGTGAACTGTGCAATTAGACGTAATTATGGCGATTTATTATAAACTTTATTCATGTAATTAAGCACAGTTGGGTTCACGCGGCTGACGCTCAACTGGAATGGAATTGCTATACTTACCTGCTAATATTAAACCCACCTTATGAGTATCTACATTTGTATTTTACGTCGCAGCCTTCACCAGGGCGGAGTCGAGTGACAGGCAGAAGCCCCTGTCTCAAATGTCAGGCACATTCCAATTTACTCACTTGAACAGGGTTGCCAGTCGTCCGCGTTTCCCCGGTTTTGTCCGAGTTTAGAGTGTGGGCGGGGTTGAATTGTAATCAGAGTTTATAAAAAAAAAGCGGAATTTCGAACAAAATGAGTTAATATTTTATATTATTCAAAGGAAAATACAATTTCATCCTGTTTCTGTGTCTTCTACCACCACTGGTAATGTCAAAAATCATAGTTTTTAGGACTGATGCATTATAAATATCTGAAACCAATTGATATCCGGGTTCTGGGCTCCAGAGTACAGGGTTTTCAAACATCTTGTCCTGGCTGCCAAATTTCGGCGATGGCAACCCTACACTTTGCCTACACTTTAAGTACTTCAGACTGTATTTAACGAAATACTTGCCACTGTCAAGTAAACAGCACTCAGTTTTCAATCGGCAATACTTTACTCGAATTTAGAGTAATTTTCAAATGACAGATGACTTCGTCAACCGTGAAGGCTGCTCTATCGTGGTAAAGATAAACGTTGTATAAATATTGCGGGAGCCAGTGGTGCGGTATACTTGTATTTAAATGTAATAAAATATAGATCATATTTTTATATTTATTAAAACTCGCAAAACTCAACGACTTGTTTAGGCCGCTTTTAGGTACTGCATTGTTTCAGCCGCAAATATACCGTGCCAAACACCCTTTTTGATCTCCCTTCATAGATTAACGCGCTAAATAATAATGTAGATGCTCAAACATACCATATCCCTAAATGTAAGGTGCATACCGGGTAAAGTGAGGCGTTAAGCGTACTCTAAAAACTCTGAAGTCTTTTAATGTTTACTCTAGGATTTAGAGTTTTAAGAGCACTATATTTAGAGCATAATTTATTATTAGTTGTGATATTTATGACAAGTAAATGCGGCGGAGGCCGCGGATAGTTCCAAATGAGTGCAATCTGGACTGTATGTATAACGTAGTTAGAGAAGCGGATATTATGATGCATTTATTTGTACGCGAGGGGCGCGGGTTGCATTTGAAAATGGGTTACTCTTAAATTAGACTAAGTTTTATTTGCATTATTTACGCCGTAGGCGGGTCGACTATAAAACAGTTTAGTCTGTCAGTTGGATTTTGAAACTGTTTACACGTATTTTTTATATTGTTTGTCACACAATAAATTACGAGGCACTTAAAAGTTTCTGGTGACGTCACAAGCTCCCACTCTGGAAGTTTATGAAACAGCTTGGCCGTTTTTTTTAAATTTGACCAGCAAAAAAATACGTGTTCCATATTTTTCAACCACCTAACAGGCGGACTGAATAGCATATATTTTTAACCCGGTCGTCAACCCTACTGCCGCAGAATATCGGGAGTTTCTCTATCCTCGCCTATGATGTTTCTATTCTGACTCTAGTGACATTAGCATTTAATTCCAGACTAAGAACTTTACGCTTAAATTTTTGGCACATTTATGTAAAATAATTAATAATTAATTACGGGCTAAAGATAAGTAAATTTATGATTTACGAGCTTGTGAATAATCTGCGTTGAGATTTTTAAATGCAACCAGCTTTCTCTAATAATTTTAGTAACTTTATTTAAAAACAACTTGTGGCGTACTTCCAGTGTTTTCTCAGACTTCGCCGTGCAATATTTACTAAATTAGTTATAACTATTTATATTATAAGCTTTTTACTCACTGGCAGAGCCACAAAGCTTGCCCTTATGGTTTTGTTTCATTAGTCATTATTTACTGTATTGTTGATTTACAATGTTGACAAAAGTTGCTTCTGTTATGATTGTAATAAGATTTTATTGTTTTAACCAGAAATCCTATTTGTATAACGATTTCAACGAAACCTACTAGGTACTATAGCTGCTCTAAAATGCAGTGTTTTTGGCAGTAATCGACTCGAGCGTCTTTTTTTACTAGAGATGGTAAGAAAAGGACAATAACTGCGATAACTTCAAAAAATGCTGTCTATATCAAAAAAGACAAAAAAATCGTTGTACAAACAGGTCAACTTATCTCATTAATTTGACTGTGTACTATTAAAACGTGTTTGAAATTCCGATTTTGAACTAATAAATGTTATGTTTTCGAATTCGCTATTGACACCACACGCTCTGCAAACTCTAACTCTAATTCTCTACTAACTCTAAATCATGTACCTATCTATGATTTATGGATTATGTATCTTATTCACTCTAACATAATAGCATCCTTGTTGGATAATCTAAATTGCAGCAACTAATTATCTAATAACCCCCGAGAGAGCGGGAGTAGCGAGCGGTGTCACAGCACGTCCAAAGTAAAGGTTCCAACTGAAGTTAAAACCAGTGATAGAAATTGTTTTATTGGTATTCATAAGGTACGTCCAAGTTGTTTGAACGGTCCGAATCATAGCGGGCGTTATTTGGATCTCTTTCACTCTCTAAGTGTTAAATTATCATGTAGCGCCACATGAATGTAGTGGCCTGCGTTCGGACCGGTTTATGCGAAGCGAAATAATATCCAAATGCAGAGATTATAATTTTATGATACTAATTGCGACGTAAAATAACACTAAATTTTGGAACGATTTTACAAGAATACTCTGTAAGATAATAAATGTTATGTTAGTCAAAGAACTCTAAATTAGAGTAACATCTCGGTGAACGCTCTAAACTCAATGACGTCAAGATTTTCGTGTGATTTTCTACTACATTTGGATATTATTTTGAGTTTTCCTTTCGAAGCGATGTGAGTTCTTACCGATTTTAGATGAAAACTTAATTTTAGAGTTAATTAATTTTAATTTTCAAAGTACAATCTACGTTGATTAAAATGATTATTTTTGGGCTTAATTTATTCCATCATTCAATGTTCGCCAAATTCAAATAGTCATTTAAATAATTAAAAATCGTCCGAATTGTAAGGACACGCATCGCTTCAAATTTAAGAAAAAAAATGCTATTTATTTCGTTATTCTTTAAGTTTTCGATGATTTTAATTGTTCTTGTTACTTTCCTTGGGGATCTTTATCGAGTAGTATTAGCAAGTACAATTTTCGAGCAGTTATAAGGGGTTCGATTCCGGTCTGCGATCGATCCATTTCAACCACGATCTTCTTTTTTAGTGTACAATTCCATTTTTTCTAAGCCGTTGAAATTGTATACTGACGCCGGGAACTTGTCTGACCATTTCCTTACCTATGTTAATAGATTAAAAAATAAATAATTGCATTTGGCTCTCGGCTATGTCACATAATTGTTTTTGAACTGCCAGAACAACATGCATTAGTTACCTAAAAAATGACGCCACACTTTTACATTATCTGTGCTACTGAGTAAGTAGCCATTTTGAATTGGGCGTGTCAGTACATTCAAAAACTGGTACATAGATTAAGTACAGAATAGAGCGGCCAATATCGGCAATAAATAGTATAATTAGTTCCCATCCCGGCCGCTAGGTCAGACAAGCAAATGGCGCCACCGGTCGACCCCAGATTGTTAATAATAATGTTCGTGGTATTCACTATTCCAAAAGTTTCCTGGTGTAATTTATTGACTCGAAGGCATACGCTTCTGAAGTGTACTATGACATATGTAAATATAGGACAAACTAATATTATAATAGTGAATGTTGTAATTTGTATATAAGTAACGAAAATTAAATTTTAAATACATAGATAATATTGTGCGTATTTATTTATTTTTGCCTTTTTCCTGTAGATGATCCTAATAAACGGGAGGTTACTTTTCAACGCAACGCTGCAATTGCTTTTCTGTTTCAAATTAAAGACCAATACGTTTTAGTGTCTATGATGAGAATAGATAACTTACTAAGACTGGTTCAAGAAAAATCTAACGCCACTAGAGCATTTCTATAATAAAAGGGCCGTTTTCCCTATTATCTAAACTGAAACACAAAAGCCAGTGTTCTCTCCAGGGTTTAGAAATGACAACAGAACAGTCTTCATAATAAATTATATTCACAGTGAGGAAACATTCGTTTCTAATACTTACAGGCGTACAGTACTCACGACTCTTAGGGTATTTATCACCAATTTAAATTATTGATCACATCATTCAAAACGCAGTCTACACGATGCAGGAAATATATTGCTAGTGCAGCCAATTCTGACTAGGATTTTGCGGTAGGGTAGCAGCGCGGGAAGAAACAATCCACCAATAGGAGAGTTGCGCTGAGAGGCTAATACAATTGTATTGCTTCATTGCCTACATGACCCCTCTACCGTATAGTAGTATACTCTATGACCATTATATCAATCAACACGTTTAAGGATCGAGCTCCAGTACGATTGTGGCTCGCAATATATTATCTGTCAGGTGTATACTGCGCTTAACAAATAAAAGTTACGCTAAAATTGACAAAATGTGTCTTAGTTAAAAAAATAATGCTTATTTTATTAAGCACACGCACCCAATGTCTATCCGTCTGCTTACGGTCAGCGTCAAAACTAGCACACTGGTAACATCTAGTACAATCGACACATGTCTCTCTTATTACATTTTTCAGTGGCTAGTATTTGTGTAGAAATGTTACTTATTAGAACGGCAATACGCATGTGATTGACTACCTGCCACTTTCTGACGTCTCTAGTTAGACAGTGACAGATATAGACTATATCGCGCGCGACTCCGCTCGCTCATTAACGTACTATTGTACAAATGCAATTTAACCATAGAACTAGCTGCAACGCTGACCGCAAGAACTGCTGCAGTAAGTATGAATCAAAGGTTACAAAATCTTAGACACTAGACAAGACGTTTCTTTATTAAATAGTCAAATAAAGTCTCGTAATCATACCATTCGAAACAAGTAAGAGTTAGAATAAAATTTCATAAATGCGTAATTTGCATTGTCAATAAAAAATGATATTTTGAATTTGATTTTTTTTTTTCATAAAATCGTCTTATCTAGTTTTACACGTCTTCGTCAAATACATTATTAAAAGTATAAATAACAAAAATAAAGCTTACATTGTGATGTTCGCGTACTTACATAATTTTAATTTCACAATCATTCTTGAGGACGAAAAAAAGTCAAAATAGATACATTCCAATTGTGATCTTTCAATACTTACACAAATGACACCGATACTTTTGGACGTAATTAAAATAAAATAACTTACATTAGATTGCTTAAGGAGTTATTGCACTGACGACTTGGCTTGTTGCATGATCATCACAAGCTTCTACAAAAAAATATCGATAAAATAACCAATAATAAATATTAAAAATCCAGCCTATATATCCCACTGCTGGGCACGGTCATCATCTCAGTATGAGAGGGTTTAGGCTGTAGTTCCTTCACAAACAACATTGAACTGCTTAATAGCTGTGTGCAGGTTTCCTCGCGATAGTTTTCTTCGCCGTATATAGCTTTAAATTAAAATTCGACTTCGCACATAAATTCCGATGATAAACTCAGAGGTGCGAGTCTCAAAGTGAAACCACTATAAAGTCCATTGATAAGATAAAGTTATTTTCAGTTCGTGTGAACACACGGGGTTCTAAAACTTAAAACTTTGGACCATTTCTCTGTTTCATTAGCATCAAAAGAAATCTTGAATTCTGGATGGAAATTACAAAAAATCCAGCAAATTGGTGTGACAAAAAAAATTACAAATGCAACGTCGTTTTAATCGCAACAACATTGACAGTAGGTATTTTTAACTTACTAGTCATTACCGAACGTCTTTCTAAAATGACCATAAAAAAATATCCACACATATTTACAAAAATATGGAGATTATGTGCATTCTATTTCTTTCTATTCTTCTATCCTCCTACCGCCCAATGTCCTATATAAAGGACAAATAACAATAAATGAGAATCTTTCATTTACACTAAATTTAAAAAGGAAATAAGTAATCAAAATTAGACGCAGGGCGGCAGCAGGCTATTTTATTGCTATCAAAAATAGAGTCAAATCATAAACAGAGATATTCCATATCTAATTTCCTTCTGTTCATATGTGTGACAAGTAACGATGCATGCAACAAGCCGCCAATCTAAACCAATTATTGCGCCCCCTAAAAAATATTCATATCACACTAAACATATAGGAAGTGTATAAATGTTTGGTTACCTTAAAAGCGAAGGAAGTATGTATAAAAGTCGTATGGTAGTGCACCAAGAGTCTAGGGCTGTGACAAAGTTTTACGACCATATTTAGTGCTAGTCCATATATACAAAGTGTATAAAGATAGATAAGAAAGCTCTGGAATCTATGGTGTTCTATTTTTTTGGTCACGCTTATTGAATTTATGCCAAAATCAGTTATGAAAATTAGTGTTATAATTGCCAAATGATAACTATACAGAATAAAGTTATCCCGAATTAATATGGACCCTGTTTTGATATTTACCTCCACACTAACTGGCTTTCCTGAACACATTCACGACCAAGCCTAAAATCAAAGCATCTGCGCGGAACCGAGTAGTCTATAACTAGTACAAAATGAACCCGGCTACCGGGTTCTCGGTATCTCGCGAATATTTTGAAGAACCCGGGAGCCGGGTCCTTGGTTCTGAATGTGTTAAATATACAAACACGAGAGGGCGCTGTATAAAACAAAGTATCATCAAAGATACAGTCAAACCCTGTTCATATTTCACACTTTAGACTGGTAAGATTTCACGGTATTCAAAATACACTAAAAATAGTTATAGAACTGTGTCACAATATACTAAGTACAGCAAATTTGACACCTGTCGCGTCCAGGCTCAATCGTCTATAAAGTTTCCATCTCCAATAACTACAACTAGCGAAGAGACCGCTTAAAGGCATGTATAGTTAAACGAACGAATGGCTCCCCTCTGACTAAGAATTTGTGTACAAAAGTTGTAAAGTATACATGACTGATTGGAAGTGCGGTCAACAAACATGTACAGGGTGTAAACAGGAGGTGGATAAATAAATCTAAAGTTAAAAAATCTTCGAAAATTCCCCTAAAACACATTAATTTGAAGATTACACAGAACGGTCGTCATTTTATTTCGAAACATTCGTATCTCACTCATGTTTATAACTAAGCAGAACTTAATCACGTTATTTTTAATATGGTTTTAGTTACTACCTCGACGTTTCAGCCGCGTTGGATCGACCGACGTCACGAGTAGATTACGCGGCATGATTAAGTCCCGCTTGGTGATAAACATGGTCATCAAAAGAAAGTTACATTGTATTGAGTGACCCCTAGTTGCTTCGGTTTGATCCATCAACGTTTCGACCCTGTACATAAGTTCGCATAAACGTAATGAGGGAACGTTTCCAAAAGTTCATTCACCTCCTGGCGCCCAGCCACGGAATAGGTAGTACTATGTACAGAAGGTTTACTGAACATGTTCAGGGGTACAGATATTGGCGTCTTTTTCTACCGTCACCTGGTTGTCGTAGACATTTGACGAGATCCCGCCGGTGTGCCGAAACTATGAAGCGAACCTCCGCAGTACCAGCGTCAAATTTTGACCGTTTGAATTTTTAATTTAGTGTCACTGATATAAAATTCGAACTTATGTGACATTTGTCCTTTATACAGGACAACGGACGCCAAGAGATTCAGCGAACTTTAAAATTTCTAGAAACTTTCCTTTATTAGCGTTTTTTAATACCGCATGTCATTTGACACAAGAATGGCAGTTAGAGCACTTGATTATTTATACATTTTACATTTTTTTTTAAACAACACATACGATCGTTAATACGCAGACACAGCGCTACACAGTGATCCGTGTAGAACAAGCTAGCTGGACAAAATTATTTGAGCTTTTTGAATTAAGTTAAATGTAGCATTTTGATATGGTTTATCATATAATGTGAGAAAAATTACAATTTTAGTTATACTTCTTATGTCAAACACCACCGACATAACCTGATCTCTTGTCACCTACTTGTACTATTGGGATCGAGGTCAGTTTAAGTTGGTAATTGTTCTTAGTTGCTAATAGTGATTTCCCAGGTTTAAATGAGTAATATAGTAAGTTTTCTCTTTTCTTCATAGGATTTATTTTATTTAAGGGTAAAAATGCGATAATTTACGAGATTATAATATTTAAATTAAGAAAAATGCAACTTTAGTGAAATTAATTACATGTAGGTAATCTATAAATCAA
The DNA here is from genome assembly GCA_005406045.1 of Adoxophyes honmai. Classification (NCBI taxonomy): domain Eukaryota; kingdom Metazoa; phylum Arthropoda; class Insecta; order Lepidoptera; family Tortricidae; genus Adoxophyes; species Adoxophyes honmai. The sequence continues at coordinate 318,450 of BHDV01006789.1, forward strand.
AACGTAACTAATCCGAATGAAACCTAGGTAAGCTGACGTTTTCCAAAGTTTCTTTATAAGAGTGAGACGTAGACTTGGAATACACGTAAATACGCCAATGCCTCATCACTTGTCAGACACCTTACCCCTGATTACTGCACTCTCGGGACAGTGGATGTCGGCCACTAACTTTTTCAGTCTCACTTACTTCTTTAATTAATTTATCGACGTTTCGTTTTCCAGATAACCTAGATGATATTTCAGCAGCGACTAACAGTTCTTTAGGTGTTCGTGACATGATCAAATCTTCAACATATCTACGAACGTTTTGGAACTTTTGAACTCGCATTATCGAAGGCTGTAGTCGGTCGCCCAGAGCCCAGTTCATGTTCTTTCGTGCTACAGCATTCTTCAACTTGATCACAAAAAACGTTTAATGTCAAGTCACCTTGAAACCACTACATATTGTTCGCTAAGAAGCGTTCTCGGTTTCTTCGTGAATTCTCCCATATTTCTGTAAGTTTCATGGAAAATCGGGAAATCACGGTATTTATATATTTAACAGACTACACCATTATACCGCTTAAATGTTGTATTTTGAAAACATAAGCGAATTGTGTATCATTTCGCTAATTTTTTGAATGTTTGGTCCAATTTTCAAAAAAATAATAATTTCGAAACTGTACGACTCCTTTCTGAAAAAAATTAATAAAAGTAAGTTGGGCAAAAAAGGAGCAAAAATGAATAACATTTATCATAACCTAAATAGATGTGGCTACTCCGTAAAAAAAATCAAGTCGGGGTGAAGGGGGGGTTTTTAGTTACAGTCCAATGAATGCCAAATTGTGGTCATTATTTCGTAAAATTATAAGTTATCGACTTTTTTTTTTCGAGTAAAAGGAGAATAATATATTTATAAAGTGACCTATAATATAGTACTTACCCTTAATAGTAGAATCCATCACAAAAATTAACCGAAACTTGTGAAATCTGGCAATGACACTTAATCGCAATAGAAGCTAAAATGCAACTAAATTAGGGCACTGAACGTAGTTATTCTATACACTTACCCTTATTAGTCGTGTTGAAAATGATCTACGACAAAACAATACCTGCCAATGCTATCACCAACTAATATAGTAATTACCTTATTAAGGATTTCTAGATAGGTCAATTTTGTTTTTGTCCAGCTAGCTTGTTCTACGTGAGTCACAGTGCGCTATGTTCGTATGAGGCAGTACATTTTTCTCACTCTGGCATATAACTGTGTCCTTTCCAAACCGATCGTAGGTATTGGATTTAAATTACTTAAGCTAAGGACCTTTAAATTACATTTCGAAGTCCCCAAGCGCCATATAAAATATATCATTTTAAAATTAATTCATTATTATTGCTGTATTTTCTGATAATTAAACCCAAATCACATATTTCTGATATAATTGAGCTGATAAATATTAAACTGTAGCATTAAAAAAGAAACCGATGTTATATTTGTTCGCCACAACATATAACCATGGGCATACTCGTATTTCACAATTGTATATTGGAAATGTCAATTAAAGGTAACTTAGTGGAGTTTGATATATGTATGTATACAAGGTGGCCGGAAATTGACCGTCAAGCTTTTGGCCAGTGGTCGGGTATACGCTTCTGAACACCCCTGTGAGGTTTTTTTCGCGGAATTTTCCTGTAAAAAAAATAACCTGAAAATCTGAAAATATTTTCCAGTCTATTGTACCCTGGCCCTTAAGCCACTACAGTTCATCTAAGTTCAATCACCTTGCAATGCTAGCGACATAGCGGCGAATGGAACTAACAAAAATCTGATGAATTTACGACGGAAGTCAAAAGTTCGTTCACCCTTAAACTTTTGATGTTTCACGTGTTAAAGTCCGCTGTTACTGCCCGGAATTTAAAACGGCAAGAGTAGAAATAGTATCAGGAGTAAGTCTTAAAATATCTTTTCCCACTATAAAAAATCGACAACCGACGCTCTTAAGTAGTTACTTACGCGTTTCATCCAATCAATCTTCCTTCACCATCTTTATCCATTTTCCTTGCTCAAAAACAATTTGATGTCATGAACGAATTTAATTTCATAATCACATAGGTGATAAAACACTCAAATAGTAGGTAAAACATTTCAGAACAACGAACTAAACATCTAACTGCGTCAGTTGATTCACAGTGTAGAATAAAGTATTCACAATGGTTTCATTAATGTCTTAAGCACCACTTCACAACACATACTTCTGAATTTATTATAATAAAATTAAAGTTCTGTTTGCTGTTTCAAACGCTAATAATAGTTAAACGAAAGTGCATTTTCCAACAATTGTTCAACTGTCAAAGACAAACACAATATGCGCTTTGCTTTTTTCAATTCTTTCCGTTATAGAAAAAGTCAAGACCGAAATCCATTCAGCCAAGTGTTCCCAGATTAGAATTTTGTAAATGCGTAGGCCTAAGCTAAAAATCCGTAGAATTCCGTAGGTAAATTGCTAATAAAATACCTGTACGTCTACAGACTTTTTTCAAGTGTCAATAGTTTAACTTTAACTTTCCTCTAATTATCGAAATACAATGACATTTATTTGTTTACTAATTACTTAAGCACCGAAAATAAAAACAATAAATACGACAACGTAACCCGCAAAACAGTGAAACAAACAAATCAATCAAATTCATCTGTTATTATTATTATTTATTCTAATGTTCCGCCTACAGCTGGGCACACACCTTCAATATTTGGACTTAGAAAAAATCCTTTGAATAAATCACTTTATTCTGTAAAGTCTGTTCTGTGTGTGTGATTTGCGTGTAACGAAACGAAAACAGTGTAAAGCCCGCAATACATATTGGCCGAGCCTTAACGAGTGTACGCCAAAACCAACATCTAGACAGTTCATTTTCGTTCATCAACTGAAAATTATTATTGCCAACCGCTGAACACACGTTCGAATATTATGGTTTGGAGCCAACCAAGTTCGTGGTTCGGTCCAAACCAAATTTGGTCGTCTGTTAGGGCTTTAATAGCGTCCACATGTTTGTCCATGGCCTAGGCTCGCGTTGGTCTTAAATTTGCCAAACATATAGACCAGGAGTTCCCAATCAGAGGGCACGCCCCCCTTGAGGAGCGTAAAGCAATCTCAAGGGGGGCGCGAGACGTTTGTGTTCTCAATAAAATAAAAAAAAATCAATGTACACAAAATCAAATGGATGTTAAAATAATGCTAAAAAGCACTGAAAAAAATATGAAGGGGGCATGAAAATATTATTTGTGATCTGGGGGGGCTCGACGAAAAAAAGGTTGGGAACCCCTGATGTAGACAGTAGCGCTTGGCTTGTGTCGATTTGCTTAGGCTCGCGTTGGCTTCCACTCGGCCAACATCTATAGCAGGCTTAATAGTTTTTTTTTTATTAAATTAAATATTTAGTAATTGACAGAATTGACTGTCTGTGAAAGGAATGACGTTTCGTCGGTTTCGTTATTCGCAGAAAAACTCACCAAATCTCATATTACTTCACGTATTTCAGTAAAACAAACAATGTATAAAAAAAATTTATTCATGTTCAAGTTAACTGAGTAAAGGGACCCAAAGAGGGTCTTGGCCTCCGAAACTAGAGTGCGCCATCTGTCCCGATCGTGCGCAGCCTCTTGCCAGTCGTCGACTTGAAGAAGTTGCAGATTGCAGATCTGCCTGGACACTGTCCCCCCAGCGGTACCTGGGTCGCCCGATCGGGCGGCGGCCAGTCGGTTGTCCCGTCCCACGTACGCTCTTTTGACAGCACGATCCTCTCGCATTCGGAGTAGGTGGTCGAACCAGCGAAGTCAGTGTGATTTTGTTACGCCGATGATGTTGGGCTAAGCCACCAGCTCCTGGATCTCTAGGTTTTTCCGCATCCTCCACGTGATGTCGTCTCTCTTGACAGGTCTCAGGATCTTACGCAAGACCTTCTTTTCCGCTACCAGGAGTCGGTATTCCTCTTTTTGAGTTAGTGTCTTTTTTTTTAAGATTTACGGTAAAGTTATGTGCTAAAACGTGTTATTGAATATTGATTTTGTTTTATTTTTTCAGATCATCAAGAGAATATTACAGTGATGATAGCTACAAAAGCTAAATACGGGAATTTGTGTACTGTTAAGTGATAAGTGTCGCATTTGCTCAGAACACTGAGTCTGCACCAAGCCATACACAGTCACATTATGATATGGATAAAATATGTGGTGTTGTTGTAAGTTACCAATGTGAAGATTGAGCCGTCTTGCACAGAAGTAGAATACTACGCTGGAGTCTTTAATTCTTTACATGTACAGAGTTGGCTAATGCTAACAGTAATACACAATCAGACCCTTCTGTAATATATTTTTTTTGGATCAAGCAGTTGAAAGGGATATGAAGACCTGTGAGCTGTTAAGATATAAGCAGAAGATCGGTAGAGTACTAGAAGATGTATCTATGTACCAATTGGCAATTAAATACAGAGAATACCGGATACTTAGACAATAAAACAGGGCAGAGTTCTAGAAGAAAGAGTTCTCCAAGTTGTAAAAAAGAAAGTTGGCGAGAAAATTAATAAATGTGGCATTTTTATCAACAGATAACATCCTATGATTGCTCCTTGCCTGATAAAATAGGTCGATAATTTATAGTGACTTCAAATGTTGATACAAAGAAAACACTGTAAAAAACTACATACAAAATGGGCAACAGACACCTAAATATTTATATGATTCAGCTACAAATATAGGTATGTATGCGGGGTAAAACGCTGTTACTTCTGTTTTGCAGACAGCAATTTCTGAATAATCATGAAGTAAGCATTATTAATGTCCAATTTAATGAAGCCAATTAATTTAGACACATTAGTTAAATCATTGCTTTTATTTTGGAAAACCAATATTTACCCATTATTGTGTGAAATGTCAGAAATACAAATAAATAAAAGAGTCCTGTCACATTTTGATTTTTATTTATAGTACCTAAAGACAACATAAAATAGTTTATTATAATAAGTAATGTGTCAATGTGTTACAAAGAAAGACATTTTATTAATAAAAAAATTACAAACACAAAACATTTTTGTTGAACCTATCTAAAACTACATAAGCCTTAAATAAGTGGTAACCTGATTATTAGAGAGTAATTAGATGAATAGATATTAACTTACTGATTTAACTTCTTTATTTATTTATTAATTAATTCTGAAGTTCTGTAGACCACAAGCTATAACTATAATATCATCCAGTTTTCCTAAGAGGTATTTGTTTATGCAAGCATGGGGCTTCAACATATAATAATCTCTCAAACGCTGTATGGTGCTCTTTGTGATTGCGCAGACTTGCAATTTTTTTGGTCTCCTTAACTTTCTGTTTAGATATTTTTTTACCCGATTCTACACAGGGAGGTTACCGGTTCGCTACCACCAAATATCATAATGTCTAAAATTCGAAATTACTTTAGGTTATGTCTAACTCTTAACATGCAGAAATCCAGATATCTATCTTTTAAAGTCTAACTGACCTTATATGTTGTGTTTACAAAGGACCATGGTCAAAATGGGCCTGGAACCAACAGCAATGAGATTTATGTCAATAAATAAGTCTTAAAATCTACTTTATTTCATTATATGGGCACAAAGTCGAATTCCATTGCAGAACTAAGATATTTGTATTTTAGTCACAGTGAGTTGAGTAGATACTTTTAGCTACGAAAAATGCTTTCGGAGAATATTTATATTCACAATAATAGTGAATGTGTTGGGGAAAATGTAGGTAGTTGTGGACCGCGTTCGTTGTGTCTAGCAGTTGCACGGAAAGAGCGGCAGCGCGCAGTGCACGTCTATGATGATGGGACACGGATTAGCTCGAAACATGTCGAGCTAATCTGGATATAAAAATACGTGACTAGATCGACTATGATTGAGTCTCGCGGTAATTTTATGTTTAAAACCATCAATTGCTCACAAAACTTATTTTTATTTTACACACTAACCCTACCCTAAAAAACCTGTTTTTAATAGATTTTATTGACTCTTAAACTAAGATTTAAATATGAATATCTCAGTTCTCCCATGGAATTCGACTTGGTGCCCATACAATGAAATAAAGTAAAGTTAGGCCGTGGTCTCCTTCACCAGCCGCCCGCGGCGTCTGAATGGTATGTTCGGGAATGCTCGGGAGTGGTCGTTTTCGCCCGCCGCGTGCGTCGTTCCACCGCCACCCGCGACTGCCGCCCGCTGGCCGCCGCGTCTTTAGTTATTTTGAAGCATTGCGGCGGGTGGACGCTGGCTCAACATGAAGAAATTCACCAAAGAAAAGGACAAACTTTTAATCGTGTTAGTCAAAAGTCATAGTATGTTGTACGATGCACAGGACAAAAACTTTTAAAACAACAATTTGAAACATAACGTGTGGGAAAGTATTCGTGAAACTCTAAATATTTCAAAATATTAAAATATTTTCTTTTGTTTCCTCAATATTATTAAGAAATCCTCATCCTCTTCCTCCTGAAGCAATAGATATGCTAAGAGTTTTTTTCCATTTCACGCACACACACACGTCCGTTCGCAAGCAAAAACCCTCGAATTTTTTTCCTCAGAGATAACTAGTTATCTCTGAGGAAAAAAATTCTCCACAGATAACCAGTTATCTCAACATGGTTATCTCCAAGGAACAAGGGGCCAAATCTCCGTAGAAACCTCACTTGTAGCATCCTTACTAATATTTAAGTCAGAAAGTGAGTTTGTTTGTTTGTTTGTTTGTTCCCCTTTCACGCCGTAACTACTGAACTGATTGCTTTGAAATTTTGCAGACGTAAAGATAGAAGTCCGGATTAAATAATAGGCTACTTTTTATCCCGGAAAAAATTGATGTTCCCGAGGGAAAACAAAAACATAGTTTGCTTGATAGATTGATATCGATCGATAGATCATAGATCGATGGCGCTGTGTGTCGTTTGTTACGAGAAGTTTTCTTGTAGTTGTGCTTTATAGGTACCGCAATATAACCGAGTTCCACGCGGGCGAAGCCGCGGGCGGAAAGGTAGTAAAGAATAAAGGGTCAAAAGTCCCCATTTATCCCATGCGAGCTAAGCGAATTATTCGGGTTCAAATGTCAAAAATTTTGGTTTTTTTTATTTATCTCGAAAACGGAAAGTTTTATCAAAAAGTACCTCAAAGCCAAGTTGTAGATCTCAAAATATTCTATAAAACGCAACGGTCCTTACTAGTTTTTCTCTAAAACCAACCGTTTGCCAGATATTGCTCTCACAAGAATCACGGTCAACATCACATACTGTACGAGGTAGTGCACTCGGCGCGTTTGTCCTAACGTGGTTTCCCCGGTAGGCCTATTCCACTAACATTTATGACGTTATTTTCAGGAAAAATATTAATTTAATAGTATAAAGATGGTTGATTATGGTTATGGGGCCTAACTGACGTTCTATACTCAATAGAAATGTTAAATACCAGATGATGCCTATGTCGAAGGAAGACAGGATAGTCATTATTGGCATTTGCTGTTCAACATTTCTATCAATTATAGATCGACAGTTAAACCCCATACCCAATATCAATAGTCTTCATACTATTAAATTAGTAATGTTCCTGGAAATAATGTTATAATGTTTAGTGGAATAGGCCTACCGAAAAAACTACGTTGAAAAAAATGCGCCGAATACACTACTTCGTACAGTACGTGATGTAGACCGACATGTAGTAAGGTGATTCTTATGAACGCAATATCTGGCAAAGGATGGGTTTTAGAGAAAAACTATTAAGGACCGGTTTATAGAATATTTTGTGATCTACAACTTGGCTTTGAGGTACTTTTTGATAAAACTTACCGTTTTTGAGAAAAATCCAAAAAACCTAAAACTTTGACATTTGAACCCGAATTACTCGCTTAGCTCACGTGGGATCAATGGGGGTCTTTTGACACTTTATTCTTTATGGTAAAACTAAGGTTTCTACGGAGATTTGGCTTTGTCGGAATTTTATGTATTTATATTGTCTAACTTGACCAGGTTATTTCAGAACCAGGCTTCATACAAAGTTGCCCATGGTCCTTTTCAATTCAACCTTATCTCAAAATGACTAAAAACAAAAATGTCTCAAGATTTAAACGCCCAATTCTCCAAAAATAAGGTTTTTATAGAAAGGAATGAGTTAATAAAACAGTGTACTTAAATTAAATTATCATCTTACAGGTTTCAGTTTGAAGGTCGAGTTTACGTTGAGTTGATATGTCTGTTAAGGCATTTAGTCAAAATTTTAGGCATTCTGAGAAAGTGTATTTTTGAATTTAGGATGCAATTGATGAAACTAATGCAATTTCACCTTCAGTCTGAATAATTATTTGCTATTTGAAGGAATTGTTATTTTTAACAAACGTCAATATAACATTTTACTAGAATGAAAATAAAAGTTTTTGAGATTTTAGTCATTTTCGAACTAAGACAATTTGAGATAAAGTCAAAATATGTATGTAATAGGGTAGGTACCTATTATATTTGGTTGCAACGAACAGATAACACTGGGAGGCTTTGACTATTTACCCGCATCGCAGCCACTTCTAGCATAATTTTAGGGTTTTAAAACAGATGGAAGAGACAGTATAATAGTAACTGGTTGCTAGTGGTGAGCGAAGTATTGGATTAAGTCTGTTTGAACTTTTTTATTAAGTTTGCTTTAGTTTATTTTTGATGTGTTTCGTGAGATTGTTGTAATCCTAGGTGTTTGTAAGCACTGCATTCGTCCATTGATGAGATCAGTTAGCGATTGTCAAGCATATGATCGATCTGCACAACTGCTCTCTGCTGTAGTACAGACAACGTATTGCACTGAGATGTGTAAGTGCAGTGCGAGTCTGATCGTGTGATATCGGGAATCTGTTGAAGTCTTTTAATTTCCCTTAGGCTGGTTTCACAACTGTCCAGGAAACACGTAGGGTCCAGGTCCAGGATAGCGCCCGCAGTGCTCTGAAACGTAAATTCTGTTTAAATACTTTGAAATCTACAAAAATATCTGTGAAAATTTCAACTCTCTAGCTGTCACGGTTCGTGACACGGACGTCGACGGACGGACGGACGGACCGACGGACCGACTGACCGACAGACAGACAGACCCACAGACAGACAGACAGACATTTCCGTTATTATCTTTTGGATACGGAATGATATTTACGATTGCCGATCACCCGCTGCTGCCCACACTTGTTCACCTGTTCGCCGTACAGAGCACCAGAACGCCGATCGTCGCTTTACAGCTCTAACGACAGCAATTCGCAGGCGATCGGACGTCTCGACGGCCGCACGGAGAATGAGACGGTTGAACGCAGGTGTCCAACCGCGTAGACAGCCTGTCGGCTAAATGCGTATAGCGTGGTCTAAAACACTCAGCGAAAGCCCAATCCGCGTCGACTGGTTTGGGGAGACCCTAATTAAATACGATTACTAAACATAAATATAAAAAATAATAATAAATAATATTCCAGCCTAAATACGTCCTACTAATGGGCACAGGTCTCCTCTTAGTATAAGAGGGTTGGGCACTTCCTATGCGAGGCAATTGCGGATTGGGAACTTCACACGCAACATTGAATCACTTCGTCGCTGTGTTTATCTCTAGGTTTCATCACAATGTTTTCTTTCACCGAATAGCTCGTAAGAGATATCAAATTAGATTTTGTACATAAATTCGAAATAATTGAAGAGGTGCGAACCTGGGATTCGAACCTACGGCCTTCTTCATGGCAGGCCTAATAATTACAATTATTATTAGTCGGGTTCAAAATAACACCTCACCATTCCATTCGTGGATGTCGTAAGTCGCAACTAAGATAATTGGTTTAGGTATGTTTCAGGTGATAATGCTAACTACCTGTCACTATTTCACGCTTTAATTCCCTAATGGGATGGGCAGAGCACACAAAATGTTACAATGTCAAAACCATGATTAGTTCATGTTTCATTGCAACATTTATACTATAGACCGATAGGTACTTAAAAGATGGTAAACAATCTTGACGTGTCTTTTTATTTAAACATACACCTTATAAATCAAAATCTTTACATTTTACAATTTAGGTATGAAAAAATCATTTACTTTCATAATTGAATTGTATAGTGTAACGATTTTCATTTTTAGACTGTGTATTTCAATAAAAAGACATGTCAAGATTGTTTACCATCTTTTAAGTACCTATCGGTCTAAAGTATAGCACAATTTTAGGTTTAAATATTTGTGATAAACGTGGCTACGAAACGTGTAATAGCCATGGTTATGACTTTGTAACATTTCGTGTGCTCTGCCTACTCATTGTGGAATTCAGGCATGATATACGTACATTTATGGCTTATTGTGATATTTATAAATAGATATCATACCTTCAGGCCCAATAGTTTCTTGGACTTTAGTGAGCTTTCAGCGTGGCCACTTTGACTTTGCAGACACTCTGTGGCAAATTCAATTCTTTGTCTTTTAATGTACCTACATATCAGACAGCAGTCTTCAGATCTTCCTGACAGTGAAATTTAGCTGGTACCTACAGCCTCGTCCGTGAATAGTTTCTTTTGAATGAAGCTCATGTTGTGTTTTAAGTAGTCAGTAGTTAGTGTTTTTATCCATCTGAAATTTAACATCATTATTGATATAAAAAAATAAAAAATACTGAGATAATAAATAACAAGGTTTAGGTCCATATCGATATCGGTTAGAAACAATAAGTTAATGATACCCTATTCACGGAAACAAGTTAATATAGCGCGTACGCCGACGGCGGCGAGCGGCCCGTCAACTGCGCCTCGCGGACTCTTGATGATGCCGAAAAGAATTACAGTCAGCTCGATAAAGAGTCGCTGGCTCCTTTTTTTTGTAAACAATTTTTTCATCTACGTACTCGTGGTCCGTACCTTGATGATTTTAGATTTTTATTTTTATTTTAGAATAAACTGTGCGCTCCGCGTAAAGACAGCAGTTTTTTAAAAATACATGCTCTTAAAATTAATTACAACTAAAGTTTTATTTTTTCCTTTTTTTCCGTTTTCTTTTTTCTTTTTTTTTCATGCTTTTTTTTCTTTCTTTTTCTCTCTCTATGCCCATTACTTATCTTACATTTGCATTTACATATCTTAACTTAGTACATAATAGCAAACAAATATCATCTCCGGCTTAGCCAGGTGTTAAGGGCTATCCTGCAGCATCGTGTTTATGACGGCCGTATCCCTCGCCCACATCGCCATCCGCAGGTTGTAGTCTTTTATAGTCTCGTTAGTTGATATGAGGCTAGTAGGCTAATAGCTGTTATGAGGCCAGCTACAGCATCCTCACGGAATACGTTCGTGTAATACGTGCAGCTGACCGTGTGGCGCGAGATGGCCACCACCGCGTGAGGGAGACTTTTCATTAGATCGGGGACCCCACCGACCAACCTCACATGATGAAGAGTCGGCAGGCTCCGTGGGCAGGATGACGAGCTTCTTGGTAGGCCTCCTCAGCACGCCGCCCCTGGTCCTCACGTCGACTGCCGGGTCACTCCGTCCGGGCTCGGGTACGTGGCGATGACAAGTCCACGGGGCCAGATGTTCCGCGGTAGGTTTCCGTCGGCTATGAGGGCGACGTCTCCCACTTTGACGCCAGGTCCGCGTCCGTAGGGCTCCCGCCGGTCGCCGATGAGCGCGCCGTCGTCGAAGATACCGGGTGTCGGCACGCGCACAGATCCGCCCAGCAGGAAGTGGTTCAACATGAGGGCTTCAGGCTCGCTGGGGTCCACAGGCACGTGGGTTAGCGGCCTGCTGTTCACGGTGTACTCGGCCTCGGCGAGTAGTGTGATGAATGTTTCTTCGTTCGGGTGGCGCTCCGCTAGCACGGCATGTAGGGCCTGCTTGACGGCCCGCATCATGCGTTCCCAGGCGCCGCCAATGAATGGGGCGCCCGGGGGGATGAAGCGCCAGCGGATGTACTGCCGCGCCGCCTCCTCTTTTAGGGCCTCGTCGTAGGCCTGCCGCAGCTCCTTGCTCGCAGACTGGAAATTGGTCCCTTTGTCGAACCAAATCTCCGTGGGGCAGCCGCGGCGCGCGATCATCCGGCGGAGGGCCATGACCGCCGAGTCGCCGCTCAGGCTGGCCGCGACCTCCAGGTGGGCGGTGCGCGTGGTGAGGCAGGTGAATAGCGCGACGTAGCGCTTCTGTGTGCCGCGCCCGACCGTCACTGTGACCGGGCCGTAGTAGTCGAGGCCGGTGTACGTGAAGGCCCGCTGATGATGAGCAAGGTGGCTCTTCGGGTGGTCGCCGGTCGGCGGGACCGGCGGCTTCGACTTCCTGATGCGGCATGGTAGACATCGATGTAGCACCATCTCAGCGACGGGGCGCAGCCGCAGGATGCAGTAGTGCTGTTTGCACTCGTTGATGGTCGCCTCGGCCCCGTGGTGGTTGAGCCGTCGATGTATGTGGTCGATATATAGCCTGACGGCGGCGTGATTGCCGTCAAGCATCGGCGGCCTCTTCACAAGCTCGGGGACATCTTGGATGGCTCCTATGCGTGATTTAACGGTGATGACGTCATTGATGAGCTCGACCACTGTGTGGCGGAGTCGGCTTGGCGCAGCCGGCGCCCGCCCTCTCCGCAGGTCCCGTAGCTCCTCGCCGAACGAGTCGCGTTGTGCGGCCCGTACTATCACGTTCTCGGCGTCCTGAAGGTAAGCGGCGTCGAGCACGACGTATTTTCTCGATTCTTGTTTCGTTTTCTTTGACGCGTCGCTCACTTGTCTCTTCCTCCAGGCCAGGTCCGCTTCCTTGTTTTTGCTCGTACGTTTATAGTACGTCTTCGCACGGCGGGGGCGGCATAGGTCGATTAATTGCAATACGCGGCCCACTGTGCGTAGCAGGCGCTCCCACTTGGAGAAGCGCCAGGCCGCAGGCACCGCGGCTGGTGGGTCGCAGTGGTGTCGGCAGGCGGTGGCGTTGACCCGCTCTTCGCCCGTGGTTTCGAGGGGCTGCTGCGGCGGCTCTTGTGGCCACGTCGCGGGGTCGCCTTATAAAAACTCCGGGCCGTTGTGCGAGATCTTAATCCAGCTTCTCATACCAATCGGTCCCACGCCGCCATACCTCTTGCAATATCTTCTTCGCATTTATTGTGACCGGTGCCGCTAGCCCGAGCGGATCGAACACCGACATCACGATTTTCAGCACTTGTCGCTTCGTCGGTTGTTCGTTTTCAAGCATTCCGGGCGGCAATCGGCTGAGATCCAAGTTGAAAGAGATTGTATCCGCCGACGGGTTCCAAATTTGACCGAGTACTCGATCGTTTTTTGCTTCAGTCTTGTCGAGCACGATCTCGTCGGCGGTAGCGGACGGCGCGGCCAACGCTTCCAGCACACGCGCTGAGTTTGACGTCCACTAGCGCAACTCGTAGTGGGCGTGGCTGTGGATGCGCTGTACGTCGCCCGCTACGCTTATCGCCTCCGCTTCTGTCTTGAAGCTCTGTAGGTAGTCGTCGAAGTAGTGATTGCGCACGACCGATTTGGCGGCTTCCGGATGAGTCGTCTCGTGCTTCTGCGCGTTCGTATTCTTGACGTAGATGGCGATTGATGGTGAGCACGTTGCGCCGAAGATAAGCGAGGTCATGCGGTACTCTTCGGGCGGGGCGTCGTCGCGTCGGTCGCCGCGCCAGAGGCAGCGGAGCGCGTCGCGATCCGTCGGCTGCACTTTCACCTGCATAAACATCTCGCGGATGTCTTCTCCGACGGCGACTGGGTGTTGACGGAAGCTCATTAGCACCCCGGGCAGCGATTGCAAGAGGTCCGGCCCGGTGAGCAGCTTGTCGTTGAGCGAGACCCCTCTCGTCTCATTTTTTCGGACTTCATCGGGTTGATGACCGCGAAGTGTGGTAGGTACCACAGCTTCCGGTTTTTCGTATGCGGCGCGGGCTCGGCGTATCCCTCCTCTATGAGGGCGTTCATTTCTTTGGTGTACCTCTTTTTGAGCCCGTCGTCTCTGTCCAGCTTCTTTTCGATATTATGAGGTCGTTTCAGCTTGTTCTCGTAGTTGTCGGGAAAACACGGGTCCTGTTCTTTCCACAAGAGTGGCGTCTGGTAGCGGCCGTCGGCTGTGACTGTCGTCTCGCTGGCCAACTTCTGTACGGCACGCTCTTCGGGGTCAGACTGTGGACGCTTCGGCTCAATCATTAGCGATTCGATAGCGAAGTACTTGCTCAGCTGACTGTTTAATTTTTCTTTCTCTTCGCACGCTAAATGATTGACCGTGTGTACGCGATGCCCGATGACCCGCGCGCGCGCCGTGCAGCACCCAGCCGAGCGCGCGCGCGCAGCCACTGGCTGGCTTGGTTGGCCGCTGCGTGTCTCGTGCCCGACGAGCAAGTGCCAATTGTCTTGGCCAATGAGCACTCGCGGCGTCGCCGACTCCGTACTCCAATTGATCTCGCAGGCCCGCGAGGTGCTTGCAGGCGCGGAGATCTTCAGCTTCGATTGTTTGCGGCGACAGGCATATATTTTCTATTGGGCGCGCATAGATTTTATGCGTCTCGCACGTGCCGCGCAACTGTAGCGACACTCGGCGCGACTTGGATGCGTCGATTTTCTCTTCTGTGATCGCTTCAATTTGTAGTGGCTCGACCGGCCCGTCG
>BHDV01006789.1:344765-363279 GCA_005406045.1 Adoxophyes honmai
GGGGCCAAATTCCACATCAAAAGTCAAGTCAAGTCTAGTTTTAGTTATGTTTATGGGAAATTTCGGATGTTCTGCTTATCACATTTCTTAATATACGCAGGATTTATGTATGTTTATTAAATTGAAAGGCTATTAGGTAATCGATAGTCGATTTTTTGGCAACTCTTTTGGATAAAGAGCAAAATAGCCAAAAAATTAAGTTTTGTCCCTAAAAGCTATTTAATTAAAAGTTTATAGCTCCGATACGTATTTTATTTTTAATGTTGTTACTACATTTATCTTTTTTTTCATCTACTTGAACTTTTAGGAACTGGCAACACTTTCTATTTTATTCTGGGCCATAGAGACGGTTAGTACTCTAGTCTTCTCTGTGTTCTTGGCAGTTTGTTGTATTTTTGAGCTCTCAAGTAAACAATGTAAACATGTGTTAAGTAAATAATTTTGTGAAAAACACACGCTAATTCAATGTGAGATGAGCTGTTTTACGTGTTTCTGGATATTTCGAAAATGGTGTTTTGTGTATGTGTGATTGTGTAAAAAGAACAACAAACAGAGTTACGAACAAGAAAAGGAAAACTTAGTTGTTAAAACCAGGTCATAATTATATCGTTCAAAAAAACTAAATTTATTTCAATTAAAACATATCTGAGTACTGCGGTTTTCAATCACAGCTATTTTTTTATTTTGTTTTATTACGTGTGCGAGTGTGATCTATGAAACCTATCAAAGTGGATTGTGGATTGTTTTCGTGACCACTAGCGCCATCTATCGGTAAGTAGTAGAATACAATACCTATAAATACCTAAATACATATAGTGTAGGTAGGCATTTCAACACGTAGCGTATTGACCGGAAAAGCGAAGATTCAATCGTCTCTAACATGGAAAATAATGAAAATCTCGTGGAAATATTTTACAGGGGTGTTCAGAGGCGTATACCCGACCACTGGCCAAAAGCTTGACGGTCAATTTCCGGCCACCTTGTATACATATCAACTCAATTTTTACATGAATCGATAATAATGATAATAATCTAGCTTTCTACATACATTTTCTAATAAATCCCGTGGTCTTCATCAATATAAATACAATAACCAAAAAAATACTGGCATTTACATTTTATGAAAAGCGTTTTGGAGCATACAAAGTCACCTATAACGTCATTTAATTTAATACTATTACCATAGTAAGCGAAATCGTTAAGAACACATAGTGAAAATTGGATGTTCTTCGAGCTATTTTTCATTTTTAAAAACCTCCCGTAGCTTAGTCCCATTTGGTAATTACTAAATCATAACAATAAATATACTTTATTCTCTAACCTGTGGAAGACAGGCTTCCGTCGTCCATCGCATGAGGGTCGTGTAAAAATTTCGCTACATTTAAAATTACTTTTGTATAGGTCAAGTCTTCTTTTGGTGGACGCTTTGCAATACCGAACGATTGAGATCTGTGAAGAGAAATTATACAAAATTGTAAATACTCCTGTGAATTCCATATGGACATTAATTTTAAGGGTACAAGCTTTTTTTGAATAACACATTTTATCAATGAATCTCTCGTTCAGTCCCACCACAGAATAAACAGTACAAATAGAAGTTACATCGACAATCTTCGGACGCGCCGACGCGCGACGAGCAGACAAATAACAATTCAATAAAAACCTTATAACTTTAAGCTTAAGGTAGAATATGCAATAACAGATGAAGTCTTTCTCTCTCGCTCATCTCGTCAGGCAAAATGACGGGCGCAGAGTATATTAGCCAATGGCCTTCAAAGATTTTCCCGCGCAATGGTGAAGCGCCCTAGCGCCACCTATCATCGAATGGCGGGACTACTTGCTACGGACGTCCAGGGTTTACCCAACTATCAATAAAAATCCTACATCCCGCTAACGAAGTTTCGACGTTCGGTTGCATAAATACAATTTCCAACTTCCTCTCTGCGGACTTCGGTCCCCAGACATAACATCTGCCTGGAGAGAGATCTCTCTATTGGAGTCTTTCCCAATAGCGTTTAGTGTGCTCTGCCTACCCCATTTGGGAACACAGGCGAGATTGTATGTATCTATTTCGAGTGTGTACCTCCCAATCGCTTTGAAAGTTATTCAGGTCGTCCCGCCTTCTCTTGAGTCTGCCCCTGTTCCTTCGGCCATCCTTCGGAACCCATTCGGTAATGATTCGTGAATGGGTCTGGGTACATTCAGCAGACATGTCCAGCCCAGTCCCACTCCAGCTTGGCGGACTTGACATCCACAGATGTTATACGAGTTTTGGAGCGCAGTGAACAGTTAGGTTGAGGCCGAACGAGCGTAATTTTATGAGTCATGTTCGTATTTATGTTTACGTGGGACTTAATCACGGTATTTTTTAATTACCTCTCGACGTTTCGGCCGCGTTACAGCGACCGTGGTTCCTATATTGGCCAGACAAAGGGGACTATAGCTGAAAGAGTCAAAGAACATATTGCAGCTGTTAAAAATAGCCAAATAAACAAATCTGCCATAGCTGAGCACTTGCTGGAGTCAGGGACCAAACCATTGGATCGAGCTTCATAATCCCAGAATCCTCTCTACAGAACGCCATTATTACTCGCGAATAGTGCGTGAAGCGGTTGAAATTAAAAAGCATAAAAAATTTAACCGAGGGGATGGTTTTAAGCTTTCGTCTTCATGGAATCCGGTTATTAATAAGTGTCAGCCTAGAGACGAACATTCGGTGCGAGCGTCTGACATTGTTAGTGTTGTGTGTCGGTGTAATAGAGGAACGGTGGACAATATCAGTGAAACGCGGGTAGTTCGGGGAGCCGTTACTGATGAAAATCAAGTGCGGGTAGTTCGAAGGACCCGGGCTGCCAAACAAACGTCGAGCTCCGCTTCAGTCAACTCGTGACCACGATCGCTGTAACGCGGCCGAAACGTCGAGAGGTAATTAAAAAATACCGTGATTAAGTCCCGCGTAAACATAAATATGTGTGAGAATCACGAAAGTTTAAAACAGTAGTAATGTTCGTAGCAGAATTTTGGCCGCAAAAGTTGTAATGCATTCGATTTCATACAAAAATGCAGACGCAAATTGAGTAACGTAAAATAAGTGAACGAAAATACGGGAAAATTACGTTCATCTGGCTTCACCCTTAAGCGTAAAATATCCTCACCTCAGTGATCCAGCAGCGACCTCCGCAGCGCCTCCTCGAGCTCCTGCTGCTCCAGGTCCTGCAGCGTCCGGGCGCGCGCCTGCTCCTGCGCCGAGGCGGACAGCGCCTGCTGCAGCGCCGCGTCGGGCGTCTCAGCGTCGGCCGCCGGGGTGAGAAGGGACATGGAGGCCTCGATCGCCCTGCGGAGAGCTCTAGCTTATGGGGGGCGGGAGATAGCGGTATCTGGTCTCTAGCGGTTTCTTTTATCGGAAATCGATCACTAGTAAAGACGCGTGGTGCTTATGAAATTCGACCTAAATTTGGGTCGCGACCCGAGGTTAAGAAACGATGCTCAAATATCTATCATTGTAAGAGTAACGTGTAGAGTAAAATATCAGGATTTATCGAGTTGTTGTGTGATTTGTAGTGAAACTAAAGCGGTTACTTAGAATTAGCATACAGGTGATATAAAACTACTTCAAACGGGGAAAATTCCTGTGAATGAAATGTCAATTTAATTGTTGACGAGAGCTAAAACGGCAAGAATCGGATAAAATCTGTTATAAATTTTTCTCTGGTTTTATAATATTTTACAGGGGTTTTCAGACGCGTATACCCGAGTACCCGACCACTGGTTAAGATATTAACGGTAAATTTCTGACAGTAGCACTAACCTCTGCAGTTGCCTCTCCTCATGGGCCAACAGCTCTTGCGGCGAAGAGCAAGATGGCGACGGAGAGGATGGCCGCGCGCCTCGCAACGCTTCCCACACGTCCACCTTTAAATAAACAAAATAACACCTCCTGTCAAAGTTACTCTATGTCTGTTGATGTTTTTCATGTCTTGTCGATCACTCGACGGACAGTGGGAAGGGGTTTTTAAGTTCTGTATTTTTTATTTTTAGAATGAAACAAAGAGAAATGTTTATTTTAAAGGTCTGCATACTACCATCATACAGAAATAACTAAAAATCTTAAAACTATTACAAGTCTTGGTGACAAAAGGCAACCGAAAAATGGCATTGTGTCACAAACATTCATTTATTACGTGTTTTTTTTTACATGTACAAGCCGTTTCAGACGTCCAAAGCTTACTATAGGACAATCGGCGAGACATGATCCCTGACATGAGCCATGACAGTTCACGTTAGTGATGGGGCGTGTCGATGGAACTTAACTTTATTAAAGACGAAGGAGTTTTGTTATGTTGTCGTTGAAGTGATTTAATTTTTTTGGCATAAATTAAAAACTAAAAAAACCTAAATTTTCCAAAAATAGAAATGGACCCATTTCATTTCCTTATCGTATAATTTTACCCAGCAAACAAACTTTCGTTTTGTGAATCAGGTCATTTATGTAAGGCCCGTACCGTACCGAAAAGTTTTTTTACAAAATCCTTATTATTACCAGCAAAAATTTGGCCGGTAACTGTTTTAAATTTTTGTTAAAATCCCTCTATTTATGATATCTTTGTGCATCTATTGGCATAGTCAAATCAGTTTGAGTACGGTTATTATTAAAAATGCAGGGCGATAAAATAATGAGGAGATAAACTGTTTTGCGAAATTATCTCAAAAATCTCAGTTTAAGTTTTGCGGCGGTAGGAAAAATGGTGGATGTCTTTGTTATTCATCGGAGTTTCATTAAATATCGTCAATATACTTTGTAAAAAAACTTTTCGGTACAGGCCTTCTTATGTAAAATATATATTTTGTGAACTTTGAGCTTCAACTTTTGTGTATGGCAACACGAGTCGCTTTTAGGGTAGCAATCATTTCTGCCAATGACTCCTGACAGCAGCATAACGTTAAACGTGTTTGACCAGTTTAACCGAAATGTTCCAAAATGGGGGTATTTTTTTGTTTTTGGCATTGTCCATTAAAATATGGTGAAGCTCATGTAAATTGTCTAAAAGTTTTATGAACCATTTCTTGAAATTTTCAAAATTCATTTCTTCATGATAATCAGTCGTTTTTACTGATTTGAAGGCCCACAAGCAGTTAGGGACTAAACCTTTCGCTGTGCCTGCATGGCAGATAATCAAACGCTGGCCCTTGCTTTCCGGTGTTTTGGTACAGGACTTTTCTGTATCGTCTGTCCATGCTTTGGGGACTGTATGATTGGCATTGAGCCTAGTTTCGTCCAAATAAACCACTTTGTCCCAGTTCTCAACGTTCTTAATTTTTCGTAGAAAATCACACCTCATCAATGCTATGTCATTTCGCTCCATCAATATTTTCCTTTTGTCAGACTTCCCGTACCGAAATCCACATTTCTTTATGACGACTCTGAGAGAAGTGATACCGCCTTTAAATAAATCAGCAGATTTCAGCGATGCCAATAAGTTTTTGCAAGTTGGCGTAAATATGATTCCGTATCGCAGCATTCGCAGCCACATCGAAGTCATCGGGATGGGTTACGGGGTATGCCCTGTTATGTTTCTTATTCTTTGGAGATGAGAGTATGTTCTTCTCCATCGAGGATTTGCCGAACTTCTCCTTTGTAATTCGGGAGACGGTAGCCTTTCCGATTCCCAGAGCATCAGCAACACGGTCGCGTACGTTCTCAATTGGCAACAAAGGTCCACCATTTTGTTGCTCGCGAGCAAAATGATCTCGCAAGCGCACCACAAACTCCAGCGTTTCACTGTTGAGTACAGTTTTACGTAGTCTTTTCGGCATTTCGCATTGCAGACAACTTAAATGATTATAAATCGAAGACGGAAAGTGTACTACTTTAGTGTATTTTGTGTACATTCTTTTCAACTTATCGACATTTTTATCGACATTTTTTTATCGATATTTTTCCACATTAGTCGATGTCTTCCAAACGAAGTAACTTTTGCAAGACGTAAACGTAAATTCTGGTTGAGATAATTCCTTGTAAATGTTAAGAATTGTTATAATTCCATCGAAATATCATTGTAATGAAATAAATCTACCTAAAATAAATAAACGTAATTTTTAAACGCCTACGGTTCGATTTCAATGTAACGGTGACGCCGCTACAAGGTTGTATCGTGATTATTATTGTCAGTGTCCCAGGGATCATTACTCGTCGATTGTTCTATAAAAAAAGTACAAAAATTATATAAATGAAAAAAGGGCTTCTTAAATACCAAAATATCGCAGTAAAAAGTTATTGGAAAAAACTTATTGGAATTCATATTCCACTATACCGGCATAGTGGATAATGAATTAATAAATGCCAAACTGCGAAAAAAACACTCTATTGATTCCAGAGCTAATTATGTAGGACCATTAATAAAAAGTTGCCCATTTCTTTTGATCCCTCTTTTTTTTCATACACAGAAACCATGAGCGCTTTTGATACAAAGTGAAACCGTGCATTTGATCGCCATACTAAGTGTATGAAAAAAAGGAATGTTTTTTTTTAGACACTTACATGTCGATATCGACTATACTCTTAAGTCTGAGTAAGAAAAACCAACCAATTTCAAGTTTAACAAAAAAAATTGAAACTTATATCTTTTTATAAAATGGTCCATATACCTATGTGAATTACACCCTGCATGCATACACTCTTCTAGTCCATGTTTACCTGATCATCATGCGTGCCGGGGTCCATAAGACTCTGCTGTATGGCATACTGCAGTAGACTCTCGTCATGCTCCATACCGCACGGCACGCGCTCGTCTGGGTTCAACGCGTCCCTGGAACAATGCAATGGAAAATGAATACTTAGGTCACTAAATAAGGTTCGCGTGCGAACAGGTAAAGGTAGAAAGAGACAGTAAATATGACTTCTTCGAGAGTGGACATTCTGTAGCCTACCTATTCTGTGATTATGTCAAATAAGATGCTACCTTTGACAGCTCTGAGGGCCAGTGAACTGGTCATCACTCACTGATAGCCTTTGGCAATGCAGAAGCAGGTCAAATTAGCCACAGTTACCACCTATATTCAGAGGTTTAGCTGAGGTATCTGGAGACAACTTGTAGGATGCCTTTAATGGTCCTGAGGTCGAGTGATCAGGTCAGTACTCATTGGTTACCCTTGGCAATGCAGAATCCTGACAAATTAGCTACAGCTGACACCTATATTCAGTTGGTTAGCAGAGGTATCTGCAAAGACCGTCAAAGTTCTTGTAACCATGAGCCCTGTGAACCTGGTCAGCACTCACCGGTAGCCCTTAACGACGCTGAAGCAGGACAAATCATCAACTGTTGCCAGCCATATTCAGTGGCTTACCTGAGGTATCCACAAAGACCGTTAAGCCTCTTATAACCTTCTGAGCCCCTGTGAACCTGGTCAGCACTCACCGGTATCCCTTGGCGACGGTGAAGCAGGACAATCATCCACTGTTGCCACCCATATTCAGTGGCTTACCTGAGGTATCCACAAAGACCATAAAGCCTCTTGCAACCTTCTGAGCCCCTGTGAACCTGGTCAGCACTCACCGGTAGCCCTTGGCGACGCTGAAGCAGGACAATCATCCACTGTTGCCACCCATATTCAGTGGCATACCTGAGGTATCCACAAAGACTGTTAAGCCTCTTCTAACCTTCTGAGGCCCTGTGAACCTGGTCAGCACTCACCGGCAGCCCTGCGCGACGCTGAAGCAGGACAAATCATCCACTGTTGCCACCCATATTCAGTGACTTACCTGAGGTATCCACAAAGACCGTTAAGCCTCTTCTAACCTTCTGAGCCCCTGTGAACCTGGTCAGCACTCACCGGTAGCTCTTGGCAACACAGTAACCTGACAAGTTAGCTACAGTTGACTCTCATTCACAGAGTTAGCTGAAGTATCTTGAGGTATCTCGAGACCGCTTGAAGGATGCCTTTAACAGCCCTGAAGCCCTATGAATCTTCCAGCACTCACCGGTACCCCTTGGCGACGCTAAAGCAGCACAGTTCTCACCTATATTGAGAGAGTTGGCCTCAGCTAAGATCCTCAGTATCTTGAGACAGCTTGAAGGATGGCTTTAAAGACCCTGAGGTCCAATGACCAGGTCAGCACTCACCGGTAGCCCTTGGCGACGCTGAAGCAGGCGTCGTCGACGAGGCAGGCGAGGCGCGCGCCCTCGCGCACGCACTCCACGTGCGGCACGCCCGCCTCCGTGCCGAAGATGTTGCCGAACGTGATGCGCGCGTTCAGCACGTGGAATAGGGGGATTTCTGGGGGGGAAAAGGGCTGTTGAAATTGGGGGATTTATGGGGGAATTTGTATTTTTTTTAGAGCCATGGTAGCTCAGAGGTTTGATCTATGGCCACCGAATGCTTCGGAATTTATGTGCGTAATCGGTTTTGATATTTACTATGAGCTATTCGGTGAAGGATAACATCACGATATTACACGCAATCCTACATTAAGCGACGAAGTTATTCGATGTTGTGTATGAAGTTTCCAGGTCTCCAATCCGCACTGGGCCCGTGTGAAAGCTATAAACCAAGCCGTCTTATACTCATTTATACTCAGCAGTGAGACGTAATTGGGCCGGTTTTTTTTTTGTTTTAGCTTCACTAATTGGTTGCTTGAGATTGTATAAAAATGTGTATTTATGACTAGCCTAGCGCTATTAGAAAATAGTCGTAAAAATCGAAATTTTATTATCTATCAACATTGAGATGATTTTTACTTTAACAAAAGAGGAATCTAATTGAAGACTATCCAATACAAATACATAAAAATCTGGCAACGTTTCTGTAGTCGGCATTTACATTTTTAGAGTGACCTAAACCTATCCCACGTTAAAGCTGCCTGTCCACAGGAGCTGGACTGGAGCTCCGCTGCCTCGCACCGCTCTAATGGACAGGCAGCCTAAAGGAGTCAAGACTGATTGATGACACCAGATCAAAGAGTCCTGTACCTATTTTGACAGGGAACCCGGCAGGCAGCTGCATCTGAATGAAGTCCTTGAGCTTCGCGAAGTGCGGAGACGACATGGACGCCATCAGGTCCAGGATCGGCATGATCTGCTCTTGCAGCTGAAACAGGGATGGTCCTAGTGAAAATTAACGGATTACTCACGTTGTATATACCGAGATTAGCTCGACATGTTTCGGATCAATCCGTGATCCATCATCTGGAGCTACGCGCTATATACAACGTGAGTAATCCGTTAATTTTCAATATGAGTGAGTCTCACGGTAGTTTTATAGGGATGGTCCTTTTAAAACCGGATGAACCAGTGGATTTATTTCTCTATATTTATTTGGCTTTGATTTCAAAATTAAAAACTTATAGTCATGTCATGGGTATCCAATATTCGCTCGCTGGATATAAACTACCGAACATTTAAGCGAAATTAAACGGATACACTCACGTCTTTATATCGAGATTAGCTCGACATGTTTCAGGCCAAATCGTGACTCACCATCGGGAGCAACGCGCCACCGCACTTTCCGCGGGACTGCTTGACGCAACTGAAACTATATTCGCAATCGCGTTCACTATTATTGTCAAACGTCGGATAGCACACGACACCAACATGTCTCTAAAGGAACGTTCACACCAACCACAGCCGCAGTAAGAGTATTAAGAGTAATTTTCAATTATAGGAAATCGACCACCCGCTATCCTTATTCGATATTAAACATGTCGATCTCATCTCGATATAGCGTTTGTCTCACGGTAGGTTTATGTTTAAAATATCGAAACAAAAAAACGAAGAGTTACCTCTAGTGGGTAGTCTTCACACAGCCATAACGTAGCCCGGAACTTCTGCACTTTGGTGGTGATTTCCTTCGGCCGGCCGATGTCGCCCTCTAGCGGGCCCTCCGAGAAGTAATCCTCCCAGGGCATGGACTTGAAGGCCGCGCGCTCCGCCGCGGTCGGCGCGAAGGAAGATATCGAAGGTGTTGACGATGAATCCTGGAAAAAAGATGATACATACATCATAAATGTCACGCCCCATTCCCTGCGGGGTAGGCAGAGACAACAGAGCGCCATTCGCTCCTATTTTGGGATACTTCTCTCGCTTCACTCACATTCATCCTACACGCTCGACGGTTTCAGGTACTCCTAATTTGGTCACTCTTTAGAACATCGCCGATCTGGTCGATACACGTTCTTCGAGGGCGCCCTCGACAGACGTGCCCTAACACACTTCCCTTGTAGATTCGTTGAAAAGAGATGGCAATTAAAAAAATCTTGCTAATCTTATGTATGTTGACCCCACACCACATAGGTTGTTATTTGTATGGAAAAAAAATCCATTTTAAGAAAGTCGCAAAACAAAAAACGTTTGGTTTTAGGAATTTAAGGTTAAGAGGGTGTCAGTGATTTACAAATAGCCCGGTATAGTGTAGTTTTTCGTTAGTAGAGGAGTTGTTTTGACTCCCTATGGACAGGGTCCGATTTAAAGATCTGACTGCCAACCTTCGATGAAGTGGCACTGTAAGAAGGCGCAGCGCAGACGACAGAAAAAGTCTGCGTGGACTGTACGCATTGTGCGCCGGACTTTTTGCATGTCGTGTGCGTTACTGCATATAATTCCAAACGTTCTATTTTCACAGACTAAAAAGTCCGTCGCGGATAGTCTGTCGTTTAGGGCCTAAGGGTAGTTCTGAGACTCACCGAATCAGGGCTGCTGGGTTCCGTAGGCGTGGTGCCACCACTATCCCTGTCAGCTAGCGCCAATAACCCCGCAAGAGGAGCCCGGGGCGCCAGGCGGCTCTTCTCGGCCTTCGAGAGGTGCTCCGTCCGCGTCTTGGAGACCAGCTCGACGTTGTTGGCGTTGAACACTTTGCACTCGTAACCGTTCACCATTTCGGTCTTGTCTTGCCGCCAGCCCCAGATTCCGCTTTTGTTTCTGCATACAAACAGGTGGTTGAGCGCGTGTGTCAAATGGGGTAGGCAGAGCACACAAAACACGACATAGACAAAATTACAATTCACATGAAGACAGAAGTGGCTACTTCTAGCATAATTTGGCAAGACTAAAGGCCGGTCGTGGAGCATAGCGAAATTCGAGCATTGACCCGCTGCTATCTATCTCTGTTGCACGCGTGCAGTAATATTGCCCTCACGCTCGCACTTGAGCTTTCGTACTTTATACAGATGTACAGCCAGCTGCAGAGAAAGGTAACCCCTTAGTAATGAAACATTGTATGGGCGGGGGGTTACTCTTCTCTGCAGCTGTCCGTACCATCGCGAACCGGGATTGTTGAGCCACTTACCTATGTTTGTAACTTAGTCGTGTAATACTAATCCTATAGCTAATATCTAGTCGGTCACATCGGTCATTGATTACACGTCTAAATTGCGAACAGCACTTCCCACTGTTCAACAACAATCCCGGTCCAATTTCGGACAGGAACACCTTACTAACGCTTACTGAACGCTGTGCTAAGCGCGGTGTGTGTACGCTATCAACGCGCCCTTCACGCAACGCCGAACGCTCAACGTGTACCCGCTTTAATGCTCGGCGACCTACAGTTCAAGCTGTTCAAGCATATTAGAAGTCCGGGACCCGATTAAAAATCAAAACATACATTTTCTGCATTTTGCAATACCGCTCGGATTACCTCCCCCGCCCCGTTCGGCGCGGTGCGTTTAGTTTAACTTAGAATCAGCAAGGATGCAGTGATTTTTTTTTAAGTCCCACGGGTTCTGCGACCTGTCTCGATACTACTCATTAACCACTAAAACTAATATTTTCCCGCTAAAACACTTTTCTAAACCACCATATCTAGTGGAAAATCCACTAAGTTGGCAACACTGTGGCCACCTCTGGGCTAGAGTTTGCAGGGGACTGACCTCTCGAAGCTGATCTTGTCTGTGTCCAGATAGTTGAGCGCGGTGGGCGCGGCGAGGCGCAGCGCGAGCGCGCGGGGCGCGGCGGCGGGCCGGGACAGGCCGCCGCCCGCCTGCTCCAGCGTCTCGCTCCACACCGTGCCCAGCTCGTGGTCTAGCTCCGTCAGGCTTGCGCTCCGCCCTGAGGATCAACCAACGTGGCTCTAAATTGAGTGGAAAGTTTTCAGGGGGCCTGGAGGGGAACTACTCTAAATCCTTTAGTTAGCTCATTTTACTGAAAGGAAACATTCCTTTATTTTTAGAAAGAAACAAAACTGCATTAAAAGATTTAAAAAAAAAATTGTTTGTCTCAACCGGGAATCGAACCAACTAAAAATTAAAAAAAAAATACCTCGCTTGTTTATTATATGAATCGGTAGAACTATTGTTTAAGATAAAATTTGTCTAAGAAACATTTGGTCTCCACCCTGTATATTATGTCGCAGTCAACTGGTTAAAACAGCTGTTCAATCAGACGGCTCTTTGACAGAACAACGCCATACAACCACGCACGATTCGTATAAACAAAGAAACTAACTACCCACCACGACAGCCATCTTTATACTGAAGATCCATTCCCGAGCAAAAGTCATGTTAAGACAAAAAAAAATACTATCTCTTTTTACCGTCACCTGCTTGCCGTAAACCTCTCATGAGGCGAATATTACCTAAATATCCAATGACACAAGAATGGCAAATATTATTAAGAGTCCTCAATAATAAATCAGTCAATTTGTTTGGTAGTTGGGCTAATCATTTTTTTGTGCAGTCAATCTGTCCCGTAGATCAGAAAACAACTGTCATAGAGCTGCTTAAAAAAAGGTTGCAATATAGATCATCTTTCAGGCTCAATAAATGTTCCACAGAGAAAAGTAAAACTGTAAAAATCTCCAACTTACGGCGAACTATATCGTAGAAAATCACAATTTTACTGAATGATTCGCAAGACGTCACCATGGTAACCAGGACCAAAAAGTATTTGATTAACCTGTCAGACATTGAGATCGTAATAATTGAAGCCGCTTGGCTTGGTACGAAGGCCACTTGACCCCAACTCACCCTGTCCTCTAAATATGTAGGTACGGTCTCCCCTTTGCCAGTGGTTATTCTCGAAACCGACTAGTGTCGTGTCGACCCGAACGTTCCCTCCTCTCTTGTACACTTTGTACGTGTCGAAGGGGCACATGCGTGAGACTAGAGGCACTGTGGACAAACAAAAAAGTCAAATAAGGACTAAGTATCAAAGAAGAATTTGAAACAGTAGTTACACTCCGGAATAAAATGGCTAAGTGGAGCGATCCTACAGGACACTGCTTAACTCACCACAAATACCTTAAATGGATACAGCTATTATTACTAGGCTATCCGGCCGTAAAGGCCTCACTTGCATGTGATTTTGTATATTATGAGTTTACAAGTGTAAAGAATGTTATTCAAAATCCAATATTCGTGGGCCGTAATCCAATATTTGACAAACATGTTAACTTGAGGGTCTCACCATATTAGTCGACGCCATTTGGGCACACCCTAAGTGCGCTAAGCGTGAAGTTAGCAGAGCTCCACATACGAGACGCATGCCCAAATGATATCCCTTTAAGTGGCACGCGACCATTTCCCGGCACGCTCGTAATATGAATAGTCGACGTCCATCGATAGTTTCAACCAGATCTCTATCGTCGATCGACGGTAGGGAGCGATCACGGAATAAAAAATACTAGTGGAAGTGCCTTATGCGTCAATTAATTTCAGAACCAGTGTCGCCGTTGCGCACACCAACACAAAGTTAACTACATAGACATTTTGAATGTGATTGGTAGAAATGTTTTATTCAAAAGGAAACAAGAAGCAGCAGTCAGCTAATAATATATTAGATCTTATGCCTGAGTCACACTGTCCACAATTCATTACTCGCATTTGTTGCTTATTACGCCTGGACATGACATTTAACTATACACAGAAACTACTGCACACTGAGTGACTCATAACTCACCCCAGCTGGTGAACTCCCACTTCATCTCAACATAGAAGTCTGGCGCGAGACTAAGCCTCCGCAGCAAGTCGGGGATGCCGCCCGCGCGCAGCGCCTGCCGCAGGTGGTCGCGGCGCGAGAGCACGGCCGAGAGGATGTTGGCGTCGCCGGTCACCGTCGCCTCTTGCACCACTGGGGACAATACACATACATACATACAATCACGCCTGTGTTCCCAAACGGGGTAAGCGCACACGAAACGCGACGTTTTTTACACGCTTCGCAACACTTCTGGCATAAGTTTAGGTTTTGAAATCGGATGAAAGAGATATAATAGTAATAAGTTGCTAGCCCGTCGCCTAAAGCATACGGCGGGCTTCCGCGTCATCCAGAACCCTTAGAGCTGGTTCGCACGAGCGTTTTTTCAACGGGCGTTAAAAAAACGTTTGAATAAAACAAATTGGAAACCATATATTTATTCACACGAAGGCAGCTTAAAAGCGCGGCGCTTTTTTATCGAGCACTGTTCCATTTTCGACGTTGGGCGTTGGACGTTAAATCGAATTTAACATACGAAACTACGTAATACCGCCAACGTCATGTTTTAACGCGACGCTTTTTAAGCGCTCGTGCGAACTAGGCCTTACAAGCTCATTTTTTACAGGGCTTTTTTTACATAACAGCCACTTCATATCTAGAAACGTGCGTGCAAATGATCCTCGCTCACTGGTCCAGCCATCCTTGTCGCAGTTGACGTCAGCGCCGGCGTCGAGCAGCGCGCGCACGCAGGCCGCGTGCCCGAGCGTCACGGCCAGTAGGAGCGGCGTGCGCCCGACTTCATAACTAGATTTTAGATTGTAGAGCGAGCTGGTTTCCACAACTCGACGATTTAGTGCGCCTATTTTGCGTGGAGCCAATCGGCATGTTAATTATGCCAGCTCAGCTCCTGGAGAAACGCCACTAACGCCAGCAAGCCCTTCACGTTACTAGCAATCTCCTGTTCCTTTAGCACGACAGGGCGCGAGTAGAGATACGCGCAAAATGACTAAACCTGTCACTGTCTAACTAGAGACGTCAGAAAGTGACAGATAGACTATCCCGCGCGCGACGCGACTAGACCGTGTTGTCAAGCCTATTTGGAGCGACCCCGGTATCCCAAGTTGTTCCGTCCTACATAATTATTAGACAACGTGTGCAACTCTCACTCACCGGTCCACCCATCCTTGTCGCAGTTGACATCCGCGCCGGCGTCGAGCAGCGCGCGCACGCAGGCGGCGTGGCCGAGCGTCACGGCCAGCAGGAGCGGCGTGCGCCCGCGCGGGTCGCGGAGCTCCAGCTCTTCAGGCGTCACCTGCCGATACAAAAGACCGTCGGTTCTTAGGGCTATATTTCACCGGGACACCACGGCGGCGCAACCAGTCGTCGCTACCAACAAAATGTATACAGCTCTATAGGGAGTTACTCACCTGGTGTCCGTAAGGGCCGGCGCTCACTGCCGGCATGGCAGAGGACGGCACGGCAAATCGTGCCGCAGCATCCAAAAATATAACCCGTGAAATGCTTCGGCACGCTGTGGCATGCAGCGGCCTTTCTCAGATCAGTAACAAAATCCTTTGCCACGCCATGCCATGCCGGCAGTCAGCGCCGGCCCTTAGGTTACGCAACCATATCATACATTTTGTTGGTAGCGACGACTGGTTGCGCCGCCGTGGTGTCCCGGTGAAATATAGCCCTTACTCTTTCGGTGATGTCACCCTTTCCGAATACTTGTAATTCTTGGAAAACTTGCGCATGCCCATTTTATAAATTTTAACCAAAAAAAGTTATACTCCTTAAAAAAATACGCGAAATTCAATGCAATTGTAATAACAGTTCAAAGTATTTATTTTTATGAAAGCCTAAATAAAAATACTTATTTCCAATCATAACGAGCTACTGCAAATTTTGTTTATGCAAATGACCAACATTTAAAAAAAATGAAAAAAAAGGAGTGCATTTTTTTGTGTGGAAACGGGTGCTTAACAATTTTGCCCCATACATACATACATCACGCCTGTATTCCCAAATGGAGTAGGCAGAACACACAAAACACTACATAGACAAACTGTGACTGTTTTTTGTGGCCACTTCTCATATATATTTTTTGGTTTTGAGGTGGCAGGTTGCTAGTCTGTCACCTAAACTATACCTTAAACCAGGGGTTCCCAAAGTTGTCTGGGCTACGACCCACCTAATACAAGTTTACAAAGTTGAGACCCATGAATAAAGGACTTTACAAATAACAAACGAAGTATTAATTTTTTTTAATACTTATTTAAAAAACTAGCAACAAGTTATCTCAATGGGAAACTTGAAATTGTTTCCTATGTTTCGGTATCACTATTGACATCAACTTCAATGTGAATTCCGGTATTTAGTTTTTACGTCCATATAGTATAAGGTATAGTAGAACTTTTATAACTTCATTCACTGGCCAATCGGCTCAGTCATCGTTGTGCCGATCTATAGGCTGGGCCCACTTAATATTCTCTCGCGACCCACTGGTGGGTCGCGACCCATAGTTTGGGAAACGCTGCCTTAAACTATTTCCTTACTTGTCTTATGACACAGAAAATGGATAGGCATTATTTTAAATCTGACACCACATGGCATATTTTGGTGTTTGCCTCTTAAATAAAAGGTTCTCATTGATGGACAAATAAGCCACTAGCATCAAGTGGTATTACAACAATAAAAGTTTGGCAGTGATCTTGGGTTAGCCGCCGCACTGCAAAGGCTTCTTCAAATAAGATTATTTTAATGGGCAGGTTGTTGGGCTTCATTTGATTCCGCACAATTTTGCTAGAGTTGAAGGTCATAGAAAATAAACAACAACTAACATACACAGAAAATAATTAACAATCATTTTAGTGTAAATTTTATTGAATAGGTCATTCACCTATAATCATTAGGTATTACTTTTATAAAAAAAAACAAATGAAAATTTACAGTTTTTCACATTTAATATCAGACTGATAACAGATAAGAACAATAGTTTAAACCAGTGTTTCATACAAATAATTTCAAACTTTTTATCTGTAATTATCAAAATCAAGAAAGGTATTTTGATAAAGATGACTTATGGAACTGATATATTATTGAGGCCTTGCCATCATGCATTCTTATATCTGATTTAAATTAAAAAAACATTTCATGATTCATTAAAAAAAACAACATTTTAAATTTATCACTGGCCGTAAGTACAAAACAATTCACTCAGCCCAGCAGAAAAAATAATCTACCCTCAATTTTTATTATTATTTATTACAGGCCATTTAATTTGCCTTATCAATTATTCATAATTTACTTCATTCATAGTTTTTATGAAAGCTGGCATTGTGTTTGCCATATGAAATTACAATTAATGTCAACAACCTGCAAAATATACCAATCATTGTTTAGTGAATGACTCACTTTGTGATTCATGGCAGAGGTTTGGCATCATAGATTTTTGTTTATAGGGTGTTAGTAGTTTTATCTCTGCCTAATATTGACATAGATTACACGGACATATATTGTAGACATGAAATAAGTCTCAATTATGTTTGTCTCAGAGTAATTTCATTCTTCGACATACAAGTAACAAAATTTCATTTAAGTTGTGTTTGATTAGTAATGTATTAAAACAGGGTACCTTCCAATGCCTGGTAAGAAACAAAAGACAGGTTTCTTGCCAACCGATAACATTGTTTTTCATTCTAAAAATGAAAATTTTCATCAAAATGAGCTTTACAAACTAATTACACTTACACTTAAGTCAGACTTCTATAATTTAGTTAGCCATTGGCCACCTCATAGTACCTACTCTTTAATCCTCTATACTTTTACTTTTTTGCTCTGTACTTGATAATAAATGATAGTATACAAGAGGGGCCATATGTAACCACAAGTATATTTACTAACCACCTGAAATTACTTACGTTAAAGACTATGAAACAAAGGTTATTTAAAACTTTCAAAATGTATCCCACAACTCGTTCGCCGGTCAATTTAGCGACTTATATAAGACATCGCGCCGTTTTCATGCAAATGCCTGAAAAAGTATTATTGATACGTAATTCTTAGTTTAAATTTACCGTGTGTGACTTGAAGAACTCCAACAGTTGTTCACTATCATCATTCCACACCATCCAATGTATCGGATATCGTGATTTCACTTCTTCTTCAGTTATACCCATGGTGTCAACACATTTGATATCTCATACAGTTACAGGGTTCTACCCTTGAGTTGAAACATACAATACTACCTAATTAGCAATAATAAGCTATGCAAACTAATTAATTGAAAATATACATGAAAATGAAATCCTACTACTACTGGTACTCCGCTGAAACGTCAACTGACTGAAACCACAGACTCGAGAACACTGCACACTGCACGACTGCAATGCAGAGCCATGCCAATTTTCGCGTTAATTCCGTACTTCCAAACCGTTTGATAAAAATGAAAATACATTTCAAAAATGAGGAGTTACCAGGAATTATCAAATTTTGTGCTAGTCTTTGTATTTCTAAAATGCCTCACTATAGCACCCCATTCACAATAGCTCCGGGATGTGGGCAAGACCCACATCCAACCGGAGCGACGCCGGGAGTTTTAGGACAACTGGATT
>BHDV01006789.1:375098-406603 GCA_005406045.1 Adoxophyes honmai
ATAGTAAGACCAACAAACCCCTCTAAGAAAGTTATACATTTCAGCCAGGGGCAGTTTCACTATAGGATTGCGGCTAGACCCTTTGAAGTCGGTTTTTTTTTGTTTAACATTATTAGTTTTAATTACAATATCTGTTACGGCGGAGCGTCCAAAATAGCAAAAGTCGTATCGGATATTTTAGGTTACCTTATAGTGTCAGATATTATGTTCTTGATTGTACTTAAATAGAAGTGGCTGTGATAAAACAGATACCTGTATTTTTACATAAATAAAAAACCCAAGAAACATGCAAAACAATTTATTTAAACACATATTAAACTACATAATTTCCTTAACAGTGACATTACACTTTTCAAAACTAAACTTTAATTGATAAATGCTTTAAACAAAATACTTATCTATACATGCCGTAACCGACGACTTACAAAAAATATATTTGTTGATGATTCGGCTCATAATTGAGTAAATCCAGAGACTAGCAATCATAGACTCATACTAATGTTTGTGTATGTCTCTAGATTGAATAAGTATAGTGACTTTTATTTTAATTTAAGTTTTTTTACCATCAACTTAAATTTGTGTCTATTCTTTTTATTATTGTTCGTACGCCTACAAACGTGTTACAAAGCCCCATCTAGCAAAACGCTTAATTCGGTGAAACACCTTGTTAGTACAGTCAGCTGCAGAGAAAAGTAACCCCCCGTCCATACAATGTATGTATGTATGTATGTAACTCTTTATTGTACAGAATAAACATGACATGATAATGTTTCATTACTAGGGGGTTACCTTACTCTGCAGCTGTCCGTACAAAGATTTTCAGTCTTTACAATTACTAAGTCTCTGGTAAATCTACAAAAAAGATGTCATGAAAGACAGATGATTAGGAATTTTATACTTGGTACAGTCGGTATATAACTTGGCAACGTTTCAAGTAGGAGTAAGTTCGCACACCGCTTTTTCTATGGTAAAGCTATGCGCGGACTTACCATTACTTACTTTTTACATCAAAGTATGAAAATTGGAATTTCAAGAGATGAATATCAACTCGTCTGAAACCCAAAGACAGACAGTTATGCTAAATATTAACACTAAATATGGATTGTTGATTAAATCATAGATCTTTATTTGGCGGATAAAATTTATGTTATAAATTCATTGACAATATTCGAGATAACCTTAAGTCTAGTTCGATGGAATGTAACTTATTGCATGGCACTAGGATGATATGGTTAATATTGACTTATACTTTGTTTGCTTAAACTAGGTTAAAATATCACCCTACTGTAAAAGATTCTGTACAATACATAAAAATTGGTCCCGATCTTGAAATACAATCCAAAAAAAAACTCTTTATAAAAATGGCAACACTTACGAAAAAAAACTTGGGAATTCATATCAATTCAAACAGGAATGTGTAGAGATT
This sequence comes from Adoxophyes honmai, assembly GCA_005406045.1. Lineage (NCBI taxonomy): Eukaryota > Metazoa > Arthropoda > Insecta > Lepidoptera > Tortricidae > Adoxophyes > Adoxophyes honmai. Next base: position 376,525 of record BHDV01006789.1, read on the forward strand.
GCGTGGCTTAAGTGGCTGTTGTGTCCCTTGAGTACATACCACTTACTTCTTACTATCAACAAAAAAAAAACTTTAAAAGCAATGTCAACAAATAAAACGCCTATTGGTTCGATAGTATGTACATGCCAGGAATGTCTTAGAGGTTTTATGGCCCTTAAGAATACTACGTGATGTTATCCAGGTCGTATGGCAGTCCCTTAAGAATACCACATAATGTTATCCGTATCGTCGTGTGGCAGTCCCTTAAGAATACCACATAATGTTATCAGTGTCTAGAGGTCGTGTGGCACTCCCTTAAGAGTACCACATGATGTTATCTGTATCTAAATATTATGTGGCCCTTAAGAGTACCACATAATGTTCCCACTGGCACCGAGTCTCACTCGGCCCGTGGCTAGAAGCCGCAGCGCGCGGGGAAAGGCGCGGTGCTCCGCTGAATGGATGCGCTCTGTGAGGGACTCCACAGTGTCGTCTTTTAGCACGGGCACGCGCTCCTGCAGGATTATGGGGCCTGTGTCCATGCCCTCCTGGAAAAGAATGAATTTTAAGCGGCAATTGCATCAAATCGTTCACCTATGTATTTATATATCATCATCAGCAGCAGCAGCAGCCTACATACGTCCCACTGCAGGGCACAGGCCTCCCCTCAGTATGAGAGGGCTTGGGCTATAGTTCCCAAGCGGGCCCAGTGCGGATTGGGAACTTCACACACAACGTTGAATTACTTCGTCGCTGTGTGTAGGTTTCCTCACGATGTTTTACTTCACCGAATAGCTCATGATAAATATCAAATTCGATATCGCACATAAATTCCGAAAAATTCAGAGGTGCGAGCCTGGGGTTTGAACCCACGACCCTCTGCTTGAGAGGCCACAGGTCGAACCTCTGGGCTACCACGGCTTTAAAGAAAGTGATATAACAATTTAAAAACCTATCTTTTCAGAATAAGATTTCCACAAAAAACACGCAGAAAAGTATCTTTTTGCAATGGTTATGAGTGAAAACATTTTAACGACATATTGTCGTCATCGGCCTGCGGTTTACGTTGCGAAATAACGACAATGTGTCGTGCGTGACACTGAATGGGTTAATGAAAACTTATTAATATTTGTCACAATGTTTTCAATACAAACCTTATCATAATTCCGACGATACTTTGGCTTCACTTAAAAATAAATGAAGATTTGATCGTCGAAATTCAAATCTTAATAAACGGAGGGTAGGTAACACTTACGTCAACGAAGTGTATCGTGCACCCGCTCTCGCGGTCTCCGGCGTCGAGGCACTGCTTGGCCGCCTCCAGCCCGGGGTGCAGCGGGAGCAGCGAAGGGTGGATGTTCACCAGGCGGCCCTTCCATCTGCGACAAAAATGTAAGTAGTAAGTAAAGGCCTACGCTATCAACTTTAACTTTTGTTTATTAACCTCCGACGCAAAAAACAACGGGGTATTATAAGTTTGACGTGTCTGTGTGTGTGTAAATGTTCAGTAAACCCATCTAGTAGGCTCGTTGGATTTGTCGAGAAAAATTATCTTCATATTTCTAATTGACAATGACCTGATGCTAGAAATTAAAATTTTTAAAAACTTTTTTTTTAATAGTCGAGGTTTTATTAATTTTTAATTAATGTTGGTTATGACAACACAGGTAGCTTTTAGGTTAGGCGGGCGTAATAACGGCCTTCGGCCCTACGCTATCATATGCGTGACGTCACAAGCCCAGTGCGCGTTTGGCAGCAGCCCGAAACATGCAAAGCTAAACTCGATTTAAAATGTAACCGTATCCGTATCAGTATTTTACAAGAAGTCTCACGCTAATTTAATGTTCAACAACACTCACTTCTGCACGAACTCGCTGGACAGTATCCGCATGTAGCCGGCGAGGCAGACGAAGTCTATCTTGTTCGCCTCGAGCGCCGCCGTGATGGCTCGGTCGAACTCTTCCCGCGAAGCGTAGTCCTTGTAGTTGAACACCTGAGGAGAACGGGGTCGTCGAGCGTGTTCACAAGAGTGTACGTAGTCCTATTTATTCTCAGATAGTAAATTACAAGCAATCACGCCTACGTTTCTAAATGGGGTAGGCAGAGAACACGAAATTTGATATAGACAAAACCATGATAATGATTACTACACGCTTCGCAGCCATTTCTAGCATAATTTTAGGTTTGAAAACAGATGGATTTATTTCCCAAATTTATTTCCTTAGTCGCCTCTTACGGCATCCACGGAAGAAATTGAGAAGTGTTATTCTATCCCAATACAACACCATACAGGACATACAATAAGTACATACGACACTGTATTCCCAACCGCAGTAGGCAGAGCACACGTGACGCTAAACTAGACTAAATAGACAAAAGCATAACTTTTTCACGATTCGTGACCTTTCAGTTTCAGATTCTTACGAAATTCACAGATCAAATAGATAGGTATTTTTCTAATCCATAAGGGTTTCATTTTCTGCCATTTGGCTACGGAACCCTTAGTAAAAAGACAACTCACCAACGAAGGTACCCCAGCTTTCTCAGCGCGCTTCAACACGAACGCGTCCTTCTTGTTGCTGATCACTAGCGCTATGTCCGCGCACATGCATTGCGTCGCGTCGCGCGTCGTGTCCAACAGCGCTTGTAAGTTGCTACCGTTACCATAGCACTGCCACGTAGGACATTGTTGGTGTGACATTTTACTGTAATAAAACTTACCAATGAAGGAACTCCAGCCTTCTCAGCGCGCTTCAACGCGAACGCGTCCTTCTTGTTGCTGATCACTAGCGCTATGTCCGCGCACATGCATTGCGTCGCGTCGCGCGTCGTATCCAAAAGCGCTTGTAAGTTGCTGCCGTTACCAGACACTAGCACTGCCACCTGGAATAATCGGTATTACATTTTGCTTTAGTAAAACTTGTGAGTTTAAAGCAAGTTAGTTACTTTCAGTGGACGTCAGTAAATGTAAGGAATCGTCAGTAATTTTAAGTAGGCGTCAGTTAATGTAAGGGCACCTAAATTATGTAATTAAAGCACATGCAAATTAATTAAAGTATACGTAAGTTAGTTAAAGTACATGTAAGTTAATTAAAGTTTCTTGAGTTAATTTAAGGACGCATAAATTAGTTAATCTTATCACAACAAAGTTAATGTCAAAAGTCCAAAATCAAGATAATTACACGTGAGACACCTATGTCACTGAGTTTAAAAAAGTGTCAGTATTAACCTCGTAAGTCCCCGGGTACTTTATAAAGTACAAATTACTAGTAAGCATAACAGCCGAATGTACTTCATTAAGCACAAATTATTCAGTGGAAAATTAACTTAAAGATTAGGTTACGTAAAATTTAACATTTTGAGCCTTGAAATTTTTGTCTGGGTCTGAGGCAATTAAGTATTTAGAGTCAGGACTTAGGAGGTTAAATCAATGTGTTTGATTTGAGGGTGTTTTATGTGTGCGTGTAAGGTCCCTACCTTCTTGCTAGGCATGGTGGGCACGCGGCGCGTGAAGTCGAGCGCGGAGGCGAAGTTGTCGACCAGCACGCGCGCGCCGCCCGCCGGCCGCGCCTGCACGCTGCCGATCACCATCGCGCCGAACGACCGCGTTATGTTCATCACCTGCGGAGAACCACATTAAGGGTCAGTTCACACCGAGACGAGACGCGACGCGGCGATGCATAAAGAAGCCTGCTACGTATTCTGAATAGTCACAATGAAATATGAACCTTATCTTGTAAAAAGTAAAGTATATTTTGAGTTGTTCTATTAAAAATTTTCGTGCAGCGCCGCGTCGCGTCTCGTCTCGGTGTTAACTGACCTTAACACATTCAGAACCAAGGACCCGGCTCCTTCTCCAAAACATTCGCGAGATACCGAGAATCCGGTAGCCGGGTTCATTTTGTACTAGCTATAGACGACTCGGTTCCACGCAGATGTCTTGATTTTAGGCTTGGTCGTGGTACTAGCATAAAAATGTGCGCATCTAGTGTCATCCGTACCATGCTATAGTGACTATAGCATGATACGAATGACACTTGATGCGCCGTTTCGTTTTACTCGAAAAAAGTTGCTGAACCCTAAATACGTGGATGTAGATCTCAGTCATTGCTTGAATATGACTGGCGTAAAATATTACAACATAAAATAATTATGTTAGGACAAATGATACATGACATAACGATCCAGATATAGATCCGCCTCCGTACACAACTTGCAACACATCTCCTTCTTAGAAATTAAACATACCTCGGCCTGGTCCTCGGGCGACACGATGAGCACCATACCGATGCCGCAGTTGAACGTTCGAAGCATTTCGTCATCAGACACCGCGCCCGCGTCCGCTATCCATGCGAATACCTGCAACAAAGGTCTTCGATTAGTGATGCAGAAATATCATATATGGGTACACTTAATGGTACAGTCAGCTGCAGAGAAAGGTAACCCCCTAGTAATGAGACATTGTATGAGCAGGGGGTTACTCTTCTCTGCAGCTGTCCGTACTATAAAGTCACTTTAAGTTAGCGTCAGTAAGTTGAAGTCATTTTAAGTTAGAGTCAGCAAAGCAAGAAAGTCAAAGGTTGGTTTCAAATTGCAGTCAGCTAGTCAAAGCAGATGTAATTTGAAGCCACAATCGTTTAGTTTAACCACTTTAAGTTACAATCAGTCAACGAAAGTCAAATTTCAGTGTGTAAAAAGTATGTTGCAGTCAGTTTAATTAAATCCCATTTTACACCACTTTTAAGTCACAGTCAGTCCACATAGTCAGTCAGTTTAAATCAAATGTTAGGTTCTTTAATTTAACGAAATTCCAATGCTAATACTGAGAAAAATATGAGTACTTACAGATTGCCGAATTTAAGTCGAAATGTTACCTCCAATTAAAGGTACTAGATTAGGTTACTAAATTAACCTACACTGTGACTAAAAAGTCACAGTAACAACGAGTTTAGGTAACAATGAATTAATTGAAGTCACTTTAAGTAACAGTGAGTCAGTTAAGTCACTTTAAGTAGCGGTGAGTAGCTTTAAGTTACTTTAAGTAACGGTGAGTCGCTGTAAGTCACTTTAAGTAACGATGAACTACTTCAAGTGACTCAATTAGTCAGTTTAAGTGATTTTTAGTAACAGTAAGTCAGTTCAAGTTAGTTTAAGTTGTGGTGAGTCACATTAAGTAGCAGTCAGCAAGTCGACACCATCTCACTCACCGGGTGCACGTTCCACCAGTGCGCGTTAAGCCTCGCGCGCACCCACTCTGGCGTGACCCGCGGGATGTTGTCCAACAGCCCCCCTCCTGTTATGTGAGCGACCGCCTATACCAGGCCGCGCTGTAAGGCTGGCAACACCGAGCGGATGCAATCTTACCCCCAATTTAAAAGCTCATTTCATGGTCACAATTGGTCAGTTTAAGTCACTTTCGAGTTCCGCAATGCCCGACAGGTATTACTTCAAATTATAGGTTTAGGTCAGTCACAGTCACAATGAGTTTAAGTCAGTGAGTCAGCTTAAGTCGCTTTAAACTACAGTGAGTCATTTTAAGTCACCTTAAGTAACAGTGAGTCAGTTTAAGTCACTTTTAAGTACCGATGACTCAGTTTAAGTCACTTTTAAGTACCGGTGACTCAGTTTAAGTCACTTTTAAGTAACGGTGAGTCACTTTAAGTAACGGTGAGTCAGTTTAAGCAACGATAAGCCACTTTAAGTTATGCTGAGTCACTTTAAGTCCCAGTTTGTCTTACTAACCGGGTGCACGTTCCACCAGTGCGCGTTAAGCCTCGCGCGCACCCACTCCGGCGTGACCCGCGGGATGTTATCCAACAGCCCCCCTCCCGTGATGTGAGCGACCGCCTTCACCAGCCCGCGCTGTAAGGCTGGCAACACCGAGCGGACGTAGATGCGTGTCGGCTTTATTAGTTCTTCGCCTGAAACAAATTAGGGAATTTAAAGTTTACTTACTTACATACATACAAATCATTAATCAGCGAGGCTCGTTCTCAAGTGCGAGCGTGAGGGCAATATTACTGCACGCGTGCGACAGAGACAGATAGCAGCGGGTCAACGCTCGAATTTCTCTGTGCTCCGCGACCGCCCTTTACGCAAAGCAAACGAAACGAAAATGATTCTGAGTTCTATAAGAAAGAAAGAAAGAAAGAAAGACATTTATTGACGGAAATTTGACACGGAAAGAAACATTTTTTTACTTATCTAAACCTTAAATCTTAACAATATAGTGACATGCAATGGAAATAAAATATTTCCATGCCAAATAGCGCCAACGGGCCGCACTCAGCGTGATATTGCGGCAAGCCACAATGCTGATTTTCAGTGCGACCCTGAAAACTTAAAACTATCATACATACATACATACAATCGCGCATGTCTTCCCAAATGTGGTAGGCAGAGCACACGAAACAGGACACAGACAAAACAACGGCTATTTTACGCCTCGCTGCCACTTCTAGCATAATTTTAAGTTTGCAAACAGAAAGAGGTACTTATAACAGTGACCGGTTGTTAGCCTATCGCATAAAGCATACCTAACTACCTTAGTCTCCTCTTACGACAACATCGCGGAAGAAATGGAGAGGTGTTATTCTGACGGCCGAATAGCCCAGCGGTTAGAGAACCTGACTGTGAAGCTTGAGGTCCCGGGTTCGATCCCCAGTCGGGGCAGATGTTTGTATGATGAATACGAATGTTTGCTTTCGAGTCTTGGATGTTTATCTATATATAAGTAAGTTTATCCGTTGTCTAGTACCCATAACACAGGGTTGCCTAGTTTGGGACTAGGTGATTGGTGTAAATATTGTCCAGTGATATTCAGTGATTCAGGTGTGTTATCAAAAGCTTACCCAGTGTGAGTCCCTCTTTGCTGAAAGGCGCCTTGTCGTTGAGTGTGAGACCAATTTTCTTCACCAACTTATGGATTAAGCTGAATCCGTTGCTATGCACGCCGTTTGAAGGTAAGCCGATGATAATGTCGCCCACCTGTGTGAAAATATTACAATAAAAAATAAAACTTTTATTTAATTGACACATACATTTAATTGTAATCAAGAAACTTTATGTTAAGTAGATGATAAAAAATTCGCATGCCAATATATCTGGTTAGACATGTCACAGCCCAAAACTCTCCTCTACAACATTTTTATATATTTACTCACGCCTGTATTCCCAAGAGGGGTAGGCAGAGCACATGAATTCAAAAATTCAGTGCCACGTCTAGCAATTTCAGGATATCCAGATGGTTAAACGTGATATTGCAGTGACAGGTTGCTAGCCCATCGCCCACAATACACTAACCCTTTCCCAGAGTCGACTCTTACGACACCCACGGGAAGAAAGGGGGAGGTGGTATTCTAACCCGACACCACACGGGTACATTTTTATACCATGTTTAAAGCAAATAAGTGACTGCATTTCATTTCAAAGCTAAGAGGTCAGACTTGATACTGAGATCTAGAAGTTTACGTACCGTGATATCCTGTATCTTGGGAAGGATGTGAGAGCGCTCGACCACACCGAGCGCGAAGCCAGCTATATCATACACGCCCGGTTCGTACATGCCTGGCATTTCAGCCGTCTCACCACCTGAGGAAGATATTCCGATTAAAAAGAAGCTATTAAAGGAGTCAGGTTGCAGGCTGCGTGATGAGGGTAGCTACCCTCTCACTCATACCTGGTCCAACAGGTCTCCATTAAGGTAACGGCACCAGTTATGGACGGTTTAAGCTGACAAGCACCAGTGATGGACACTTCATTCATAATTTAAAGATCATAGAGTTGTGAATTGATTGTTGTAAAACAAATGACTTTTCCTTACTGGGTAGTAAATAAGCGTCATTGTCCATTACTGGTTCTTTGTCCATTACCGGTGACTTTACCTTACTATTTAGGGTAGTGCTGCTGATATTGTGGGGACCTTTGAGCCGGGTACAATGCGAGGAGGAAGATTTTAGGTTTTTTATATTTGATTTTGTAGCTTCTGTAAGTTTTATATTTTTAATAATAAATTTTCGAAGCTTCGGAACGGCCTAGTAATCGGTGTAAAATAAAAAGATACTGCTGTTTAAAGAGTAAATTATGGTATAATTACTTAATTTATTTGGTAACCATATGCCGTAGACACCGGTGTCAAATCAGTGGCGTAACTATTGACTGCAACTGAACATGAACGCTCGGTTCACGCAATAAGTTTCAATTTCACGTGTAAGCAGGTAACGGTAAAAAGAGACAGTAATTTCGTGCCTAAACACGACTTTTGTTCAGGAGTGGACCTCCCATACATACACTATTACATACTCTATGACAGACTATAGGACCCAGGGGTCACCAAAAGACGGACCGCGGTCTGCATACCGACCGTCGACCCATTGTATGCAGACCAAAAAAATATATCTACTTTCATCTTCAGGATTTAATATCAATAGTTTAAACCAATTCCATTCCAAACTTCAGACAGATAATCAACAATAAAAAATGTCACTGTTTCTCATTGATATGTAAATAATAAAACCTTTATAATTCCGTAATTAGGTACCTTTGTTCATTTTTTTTATTAAATGTGTGGACTACTGTGGACCGCGAATGTCATTTCAGCTCTTAAAATGGACCTCGAGCGAAACTAATTGGCGACCCCTGGTATAGGACTTCCAGTACTAAGAGATCAGGGCTTACCAACGAGAGCGTTAACATTGCCTATTCTATGACAGAGTATCGGACAGAACTCTAGAGAGATACTAAGAGATCAGGGCTTACCAATGAGAGCGGCCTGGGCTTGTCTACAGCCCTCAGCCACACCGGAAACGACGCTCCGCGCCACACTAACATCCAGGCGGCCGCAAGCGAAGTAGTCCAAAAATGTGAGCGGACAAGCACCATTGCAAAGTATGTCGTTGACACACATGGCTACCAGGTCTATGCCGATGGTCGAATGCTGGTTGATCTTCTGGGCGATCTTCAGCTTGGTACCGACGCCGTCGGATGCTAGTACTAACACCGGGTCCTGAAAAACGGTTTTTTGTGATGTAGAATATTTAAGTATGTCAAGTATGTGTATCGGTCGAGGGCGCCCTCGAAGAACGTATATAAGATCGGTGATGTACATACCCCGGCCGGAGAGAGCAAAAATGCGTTGACAGCTTAATAGTGCGAGGACACACGCTTTTGTCAATGTCGATAAAAACAACACGATGTACTGGACCATTGTCATGATATGCAAAAGTATTAATTATTTATTGTAGTAAACAAAATTAAAACGAAGCGTTTGTATTTATTCAGTATTTTATGTCAGTTTCGTAATATACAATTAGCATTATTTTTTTTATTTTCTGATTTTAAACTCCTTCGCCTTGGCGATAAAATACATGTCATCCAATTAAAGGACCGTTCTAAATCTACTGTAGTAATCGGAGCTGTAATATGTGAAAAGTGTCTATTTACAACTGTCACTCACTCTAATCTATTAAGAACATTCCCGTGAGTATGATAAATTGATTATAATTGTAATCAGTTGATTGTAATAGTATATAAGCTTAAAAATAATAATTGTGCTTAATTAAATATCGACGATTCTATCGACATCCATTTGTTGATAGAATAGTCGATATTTAATTAAGCACTAGGAGCAGAAGCATTTTTGCTCTCGCCGGAAGGGGTATGGTGATGTACTAAAGAGAGGCCAAATTAGAAGTACCCGAAACCGTCGAGCGTGTATGACGAGAGTGATGAATGTGAGTGAAGCGAGAGAAGTATGCCAGTATAAGAGCGGATGACGCTCTGTTGTCTCTGCCTACCCCGCAGGGAATAGGGTGTGACGTTTATGTATGTATTTAAATATGTGGGTGTATAAACCAAGGCTGCTCAACCCCAAACTATGGTTGAGACTTTTAGGTACTTAAAAAAAGATAAACAAACCCGACAAAGTTAAAAATCGCGTAAATTGTGTTGCTATATTTAAAAAGGACACTTTATATTTTAGTCGCATTACACTCATCTTGTAATGCGACTAAAATAGAAAGCGTCATATTTAATGTAGCAACACATACCTTACGTGATTTTTGACTTTGTCGGGTTGGCTTTGTTTGTTAACCTTTTTTTAAGTACCTTAAAGTTTCAACCATAGAAATCAAGAAATGTCACAATTCAAAAGCGTCTCGAGAATTTTGTTCCAATATCAGCAAATAGGTGAATGTTAAATTCGAGATGTTAAGTTAGTAGTAAAGAATTACTTCGTAGTGAACCTTATAGTCTTGTTCGATGGCTTTGAGCTGGAAGCAGCCGCCGAAGCCACCGAGGCCTCCGAGGACGCCCGAGCGGGACGTCGACCTGTAATTAATAGTTTATGTGACTATTGTGTAATGATAGGCGTTAATACACGGGTGGGGTTAGTGAAATGAGTCGTAGCTAGCTTAAGCGTAATCGTAAGGGTTTTGTAAAAGAAAAAACGTGCATTTCATTTATATTTTTAAAAGAGTTCAAACCTATTTCTCTAAAGGTATGGTATAATTATGTAAGTAGTCTGTTTTTCTGTTTTTAGGTTCTGTTATTTTATCGTATTTGAAAAGAAACTTGAAAAATGTATCACTAATGCTACATAATTGCCACGAGTTGCCGTTGTTTAAATATCTTCGGCAAGCAGGTAACGCTAGAAAAATACAACAATATCTTTACGCCACGTTCGGGTGTACCTTCAATACGTAGTACAATTACGTAATCTATGCTTTTACTCACCTAGCCAAAGGTTTGATGAGCGAGACAAGCGAGTCTCCCGCCTCTATGTCGACGCCGCTGTCTTTGTAGGAGAGCGACTTGGGCGCGGCTGCCTGCGCGGCGCCGTACGGAGAGGTGAGAGGCGCCATCGCCTCTTTGAAGTTCTCCACCACCACTTGGTGACCTCCTGGAGGAACGAGGAGACAATCGTAAAGAAAACTACAAATAAATTGCGTCCTTTTGCGTCTTTCTGTACTTCATCATGTTTATTGTAGCCTGTCTTTTTGTCGGTGACAATAATTGAGTTTCCTCACTGCCTCTCAAAGGTTGGCTGTAAGAGATCTCTTAAGGGATAAGTCCGTCTTTGTACTTCACCATTTCATTTGTATACTTAGTTACTTACTTATATGGAACTATCTTTTGCCCACGACTTCGTTCGTGTTGAATTACAGGCAATCCAGAAATCTTTCATACAAACTTTGCGACCTCCTTTTACTCCTTTTATGATTTTTGAAAAAATATTTTACACATTTTTCAAGACTAACCTCCGTGTTGCATAACTGATCGCTCACAAAAACAAATAAAATTCAAAATTCAATATTGCCGACAGGATTTTGTTTTTTCTGGGACACAGATATTGATTGGCATGGCGAAAGCCGCTTTTAGATTGTATTTAATATTAAATTGTGTTACTCCAACTGTAATACTCCAATTATGAAGTCAAATCAACAGTTACAATCAAAATTCAAAATTCAAAACTTTATTTATGCGAATAGGCATGTAAGTGCACTTTACGTTATTCTTGAGTCTACCACCACTTCGAAAATACCATCATTGCCTTTAAGAATAAGCCATTGAAATCAGAAAAAATATGAAAACTAAAAGTAGTAAAAAACACAAGTGTATAATGCCATATAACTCATTCCCACGATACACCCTAGGTATTACAGTCCAGGGGGTCTCTCAGACCCTGCATACTACTCACCCTCCTTCCCCATGGCCTCCACGGCCCCCACCACGTCGATGCTCCCCTCCACAGCCTGCAGCACCTCGCTGACGCATACCGGGTCCACTATGACGACCATGCCGACGCCGCAGTTGAATGTTCGAAGCATTTCGAAGTCTGATACGCCGCCTGAAAAATAGGTACTTATGTGACTGCGCCATGAAAAGGGTTATGGGTGTGGTTTGTGAGACGAACGTAAGGCGAGTTTTATAAGTCATCATCCAGCCTATATACGTCCCACTGCAGGGCACAGGCCTCCTCTCGGTATGAGAGGGCTTGGGCTATAGTTCCCACGCGGGCCCAGTGCGGATTGGGAACTTAACACAACATTGAATTACTCCGGCGTAGTGTGTAGGTTTCCTCACGATGTTTTTACATGTAATTACATTCCGCACATCAATTCCGAAAAATCCAGAGGTGCGAGACCGGGGTTCGAACCCACGACCCTCTGCGTGAGAGGCCACAGGTCGAACCGATGGGCTACCACGGCTCAATTTCATAAGTAATCACGATTAATTCAGCAAAGTTGCATACGTAATCGTATCTACATTCACATTATAATATAAACATCACACCTTATACCCTGCGGGGTAGGCAGAGCTCACGAAACGCTTCATAGACAAAATCATGAAAATGTCACGTTTTTTGGCCACGTCTAGGACATTTTTTTAGGATTTGAGTTACGACATCCACGAAAGAAATGGACGAGTGTTATTTTAAACCCGACACCACACGGAAATTATTTCATAGATTACACTCGCACACTTGTCGAAGTCCATCAAGTATCCAAAAAAATATTAACAAAATCGATTTCATCTTCAAATTAGTCGAAAATGATACCCCAGGTTCATTTGCCAACTGTTAAAAAAATCCACAAACTCACCCTTCGCCTGGAGCCAGCCGAATATCGGCTTGATCCTGAACTTCGTGGCGTCCAGCTTGACCTTCACTCCAGCGGGGAGTATCCTGGGTATATTCTCCAGTAGACCTCCCCCGGTGATGTGGGCTAGGGCCTTGATGGAGCCGTTCTTGACCGCGGGGAGTAACGCCCTCACGTATAGCCCTGTTGGCTCTAGGAACTCTTCGCCGAAGCTTTTGTTGGAAGTGCTGAAGGGCGCTTTCTCGGTGTAGCTGTGAGTTGAAACGAGGTTGTTAGAAGGTAGTTACGAGGAAAGAAAACCTGACTTGAGGGCAGCAAAAAGTCGGTTCCCGCTGTCTGTCCTTATGTATGCTTAGATCTATAAAACTACGCACTGGATTTTAATGTATGTAAAACTAGATTTTGCCCGCGGCTCCGCTCGCGTTAAATTCGGGGTAGCATAGAAGAGATAGCACACATACCAATTTATAGCTTTCTACATTGAAAATTGCGGAACTCTCCACAAACTTCCACCCCTCACTTTAGGGAAATGGGGGGTTTTGGAGAGACAAAAAGTAGCCTATGTCACTCTCCATGCCCTAAACTATCTCTACCTAAAAAAATCACGTCAATTCATCGCTCCGTTTAGCTGTGAAAGACGGACAAACAAACAAACAAACACACTTTCACATTTATATATTAGTACAGATTCGGGCAAACAACAGACAATCAGTTTACTAACCGAATTAATTTGGTACCAACTAAAATACTAACCTCGACCGAACTAGGGCATTAATTAGGGTAGGGAACTAGGGTAGGGTAGAGTGTAAACTTAGACCTACACACCTGTGACCTGTCTCCCCCATGATCTTCTGCACCAGGCTGTATCCGTTGCTATGGACGCCGGTGGATGGCAAAGCTAGTACCACATCCCCAGCCCTGATCTCACTGGTCCGAGGCAGTTGCTTCTGGTTGTCCACGACGCCGACCGCGAAGCCGGCTAAGTCGTACTTGCCGACGTCGTACATTGAGGGCATTTCGGCTGTCTCACCGCCTGGGGAGAGATGAAAGAAGGCAATGAATAGTGATGACTGAGCTAACCTCCTCAGAAACGTCGATTAGTCAGTTCAAAAGTCAAGCAAGCTTGCTATCACATGCATAAAGTCACGCTGTTCCCAAATGGAGTTGGATGGGCCCATGAAACGTGACAGACAAAATAATGACTACATATTTCACGCTTTGCAGCCGCTTCTTTAAAACAGATGGAAGAAATATAGCAGTGACAGATTGCTAACTTGTCGCTTAAAAAACACATCAACCTATTTTCGTTTATACACCTCTTACGACATCCACGGAAGAAATGAATTTATACAGAGTGGGCGGAAATCGACCGTAAATATTTTGACCAGTGGTCAGGTAAAAGCGTCTGAAATCCCCTGTGAAGCTTTTTTCCAGGAATTTTCATGTAAAAAAGAAATGACGAAAATCTGAAAATATTGCCGTTTGTATTCCGTGTCTTAGTCAATAGACGATTGTAGGTGCTTACGAGCCGACTAACGAGAGTGGCGTACGGAAGGTAAGGTAAGTAAAACACAAGGGGCACTGACCTGAAAAGCGATGAAACTAGAGTTGCCACGAATAGTGATTTGGCCGAATACCGAATATTCGCCAACGCTGTCGGCCGAAGCGCCGAATGTTCGGCACAAAGTTGCATGCTTGCCGAGCTCGTAAAGGATAATACGACAAGTCGCGTCATGTCTGCCTCGTGCGCGGGCGCGTGATGTGCGGCCATTTGACTTTTTGTTTCAATTGCGAGTAAATCACGTCACGGCACGCTGATATCATTTACTATGAAAAGCGTAATCGTTTGCAAAATCAAATGCTGAAAATTTTGTTTTTATGCATCATAACCTACCACTAATAAATTTCAGTTACTAAAGTATTGTAATTTGGTATTAGATAAAAAACTTATGTAAAGTGGTGTCATTTTTGTCTATAATTTGGTATTCGGTATTCGGTCGAATAGTACGTATTATTCGGCCGAATACCGAATAGTAGCCGAATATTCGTGGCATCTCTAGATGAAACATTTGTCTCTCACAAGCTCTGTAATGAAAATGTTAAGGAAATATTTTACACGTGTTTTCAGACGCGTGAACCCGACCAGTGTTTTAAATATTAACGGTATCGGCCACCTTCATTTCCTATTTCAACTCACCCAAGAGCGCACAGCCAGACTTGATGCAAGCATCCGCGATGCCCCTCACTATGGTAATAGCGACTTCGACTTGCAATCTCCCGCACGCCATATAGTCGAGGAACGCGAAGGGTTCTGCCCCCGCGCATAGGATGTCGTTGACGCACATGGCTACGAGATCTTGGCCAATGGTGTCGTACTTCTGCATCGTTTCTGCTATCTGTGGGAGGAGTTTGTCTGGTACAGTGGTATTCAACCTTTTTCAACACTTTTCGCCATTTCGATTTAGGATTACAATCAACATACATACATCTCGCTTTTCCCGGATTTGGTAAGCAGAGCACATGAAACGCTTCATAGACAAATTCATGACTATTTCACGTTTCGAGGCCACTTCTAACATATATTTGCTGCTACTATTGCTGCTGATAGTGATTCTACCGAAGATCTACCCGTTCTGCTCGGTTACCTTGAGCTTGGTCCCGACTCCATCGGTCCCCTGCACCAGCACGGGGTCCCGCAGCCGCGGGTCCATGGCCGCCAGCTGGAACAACCCGCTGAAGCAGCCCAGCCTCCCTAGCACTCCTCTCCTATGGGTACCAGTGGCTAGAGGTTCTATCTTGCGAACTAGCAAGGCAGCTGCGTCGATGTCTACCCCCGCTTGGAGGTAGGATAGGCCGTTGATCCTGAAAAAGACAAAGTATTGTAGAGGCCGTAACGCCATCTATCGTCCAGTTGTAGAACGATCCACCAACGTCATCTATCAGTGATCTACACCGCGCAAATGAAGTTTCGAAGATCGGTTGCAATACAACTTCCAATTTTCTCTGAATGGACTTCGGTCCCCCAGTGGCGTGCCTAGGCTAAATTTTTCGGGCAAGCAGACTCGATTTTGGGAACGAAAACTTTTTTATTTCAGCTTAATATGTATGTACTTTTTACTTTACTTACTCTATTTTAAATGACAAATAACATCTAAAATAATCTACATCAACGTCAACATCTTTGAAAAACACCGCGGTTGTTTTCAACTCGCGCGTTATGCTTTGAAATACTCTCAGCTGACTGAGTAGGTAGATAAGGCAGTTCCAATTCGTTGTTTAACGAAATTACCAAATGCAAGTGCGGCACTCTTGTGATTTTGTGAATTCATACATACACAGGTTGGGTTATGGTTTTGTTGAAGAAACGAGCGTTTTTCTCTCAGCAAAGTTTAAATAACTTACCGGCGCCGCGCCGTTTCCTCTGCCAATTGAAACTCTTACGCGGCATAAATTATCACAAGGAACAATTTCCTCCATTTTCCACAGTATTTACACTAATCACAATACACAAAATCAAGTTACAATATTCAATAATTCAATGAAACTATCGTAACAAAAAACTATCAACATTTCGTAGCTAAGAGAACGCCATTACTAAAATAGTAAATAAAACTCGGTGTTGCCACAAGGCGGACTGCAAAGCCCTTAAATTTAAACTTCAAAATTTTAACCTTTTGACCGCCAAGGCGCGAAGTGAAACGCTGTGCTCCTAACGCCACGACGTGAGTCGGCTCTTAGATAATGCTTGTTTTTTTTTCGAATGGTGCTGTATTATTTTATTTAAATTAGGTATAAAATAACTTACACTACCTATAAATAAAGTAAACCTAGAAAAAATGTTGCAGCATTTTATATTTCAGTTCTTTCGCAATAACTTCGACGCACCATTTAACGTCGTGGCGTCACGGGCACTGACTTGCGATGACGTGATATGGCGTCTTTGGCGGTCAAAAGGTTAATTAAAATCGTAATTCGCGTTTTTCAAATATATTAATGATATACCTAAAATAAGAATATTTTTATTGTATCTTAACTTAAATTTTATTTATCATTTAACGATGATATAAATAAATAGCATCTGTCTTAATCGGCAAATCATCACAAACAAAAATAATAACATTGGTTAAAGTTCAAAGCGCATCAAGTGTTAAATTCACTTTTACTTAGTTTTTTTTTTATTAAAGGCCCAATGAAAATACTTAACATGGTACTTAATTTAAAAAAATAATTTTTATCGAAAATACATATATTTACAATTTTACATGACCTTGAAGAATTTCCTACTTTCAGTATTTTCACAATCCTTAGCTACCTATTATAATAATAAATAAACCACATTATTGGATTTCTAAAATCCGAATACGAAAACACGGATGAATAGTGAAATATGAACAAATACTACCGAAATTTGCCTAAACGGCAACACTCGTAAGACTCTACTAAGACACGGCGTTAAGATGTGTGCGTGTGGCGATCACGCCATTTTGAAATAATTCTGTCGCTGCGGCGGCCGCCATGCGAAAAAGCGCCTTAGCGTGGAGAATTTAAAACCTACTTTTGGTGAACTATTTGGAGAAAACGAAGCCTTGCTTTTATGATTTCTTTTAAAACGTCATTTAAACGATTTGATCTTTCATCTGGTGCCTATGTATCGGAAAGAGATGAAATGCGAAAAGCGACGGAGCCCATACAAGCCCGCAAAAAGAAAGATTTATTTTAAACGTTTACGCGCGAATACGGCGTGCTGAAATTTAAAGAAACATTTTGATCGCCCTCGGGGTCGTTGACCTCAGGTTCTAGTGAACACGTGAATTTACGAATAAAATGATGGGGAGTTTATAAATGTAAATAGAAATATTTTTTTTTATCATGTCACGATTGTAAGGCAAGCAGTGCTTTTGGGCTTGTATGAAAGTACCGCCACTGCGGTCCCCAGGCATAACATCTGCCTGGAGAGAGATCTCTCTATTGGAGTCTATCCCACAGTATTTATGTATAAATATACACCTCACACTTGTATTCCCAAATGGGGGAGCCAGAGCACACAAAACGCTAAATAGTCAAGTATCAAAACCACTTTTAGAAAGTTACAAAATTGGCAACACTGAGTGAAACTGAGTTTCGTTTCGTCGCGTTTCAGTAGCGTCGTTAGCAAGGTCTAGTTACTAACTGATTTGTAATTGTAATTACTACGTCACTTTTAAGTAGCTCTATGTGCGAAGGCCTTAGTTGCCTGTTACGACATACGTGGAAGAAATTGAGAGGTATCGTTCTAACCCGACACCACACGACAGTTAAGTTCGAGAATATTCCATGTTACATTTAAGTACGCTAAGAACCACTTTAAGCATATTTTCTAGGTTTAAAGTCCAATAGTAAATGATTTTAATGATCACCATAAAAAGTTATTATCTAATTTTCCCCCGTGTGGTGTCGGTTTAGAATAGCACCTCCCCCTTTCTTCCCGTGGGTGTCGTAAGAGTCGACTCTGGGAAAGGGTTAGTCTACTGTGGCCGATGGGCTAGCAACCTGTCATTGCAATATCACGTTTAACCATCTGGTTACCCTGAATTTGCTAAACGTGGCAATGGATTGTTGAATTCATGTGCTCTGCCTATCCCTCTTGGGAATACGGGCGTGAGAATATGCTAATTTGGTACAGCAGATCCGCTAAGCCCTTACTCCTTAAACTTTACATCTTAACATCTCATGCTCATCGATTCAACCAAATAAGAGTATAATTTACATACATACAGACATACATCACGCGTATTCACGGATGCATCACTGATTTGAGCACACGAAACGTTACATAAACAAACCATAACTTTTTCACGTTCCGTGGCTACTTTCAGCATAATTTTAGGTGAAACATGAACAGGTGGACAAAAGAGCCATAATTGTGACAGGTTGTGAACCTGTCGCCTAAAACATACCTAAACCTATTTCTTTAGGTAGTCGCCTCTTACAAATATGCTTGTGTATTATTTCATTTTCTATTGCTTTAAGCGACAACTACACTGATTAGTTCGCCGCATTCTGCATGCAGTGACCGCAAAAGCGTAAGTGCAGCGCAGACGACAGACTTTTTGTGCGATCGAGTCCGCGGCGCTCAAAAAGTCTGCGTGGATTGTAAGCATGGTGCGCCGGACTTTACCCGTCGTGTGCGTTACTGCATATAATTCCATAGGTTCTATTTTCACAGACTAAAAAGTCCGTCGCGGATAGTCTGTCGTCTGCGCAGGGCCTAAAGAACAGGGTAGTGGGCCGCATTCGGCAAGCCACAGCTCTCATGTCTGACTATATGACGGCGATCGACGGACAGTCTAATGTAATGACGGCGTTCGTTGACCACACTATGTGAACGACTCAGTATGATCCTACTAATATTATAAATGTGAAAGTTTGTGAGTATGTTTGGATGTTTGTTACTCTTTAACGCAAAAACTACTGAATGGATTTTAATGAAACTTTACGGTAACGTAGCTTATACATCAGAATAGCACATAGGCTACAATTTATAGAGATTTTGTTTGAATTTTCCAAAATATGACGATAGGAAAAATAGTAGGATTCCACAATTTTCAACGTAAAAAGCTATAAATTGGCATGCGGGCTGTGACTAACAAGAACATGTGTTACCCCGAATTTAACGCGAGCGTAGCCGCGGGCAAAAGCTAGTTGTTTATAAACCAAGTTCAACGCAGGAAAATGAAATGCAAAAATGCGAAGAAAGAGATTTATTCAAAAACAACATGGAATGGATGTAAGTAATGTTAATGGACAAAAGTCTTCATAACTCGTTTCGGTCCTTACTGAAACAAACGGACAAGACAAAAGGTGAGCGTGAGTGATGAAAGATGAACAAAGGTGAACATGACACCCAAAGGACAGTGAAAGAATATAAAACCGTGAAACTATGAGTAGTGAAATGAAACTGATATTCTAGTCTTAACTTCGATACTAGGTCGACATGTTTCGAGCCAATTCTTAACCCATCATCGACGAAACGCGGCATAGAATAAACACGCTCGGTTCTCCCGATGATGGGTCACGAATCGAGCCTAAACATGTCGAGCTATTTCGATATAAAGACCTGATTTTATCCGTTTTATTTCACTATGACGGTGAAGGAACATAAATACGCGATCAATTGATGAATGCAACACATATAGTGGTGGACAGATAATTAGAAACACTCCATACAATCACGTAAACAACCAACATGAACTAGCGGTAGTAGTAAAATAAACATAAATAAGGCATAATTAATTATGCAGTAATATAGCCACAACATTAAAATATGTATACAACGAAAAAAAAGACAACAGAATTTTATCATTTTGCTGTAAAGTTAGTTTATACATTGGTAACTTGAATTTCCGTTACTGGCCGTTTGGACACATAATTAGAAACAGGGTAACTAACATACTTTTTTCTTTTGTATAATTAAAAATAACCCTTTTATTACACTTGTGGTGGCAATTACACATCACCTTTAGTTTGGTGAGTAGTAAATTGTGTTCGAAATGGGGAAAAATAAAAGTTGTAAGGTGTCAACTCGCTAAGTAAATGTAAGTCCGTGTTTGGACCGAAAGAGGACATAGAAAAGAGTCGTCGACCACTTTAAATGCTATCAGATCCATTGCAAAATACATGGAACTACTGAAAACTAAATTAGAAAGACACACGCAAGAAAAAAATCGCCCAGAGAAGATTCACTTATTTGCTAAACAAGACCCGTTCATATTCTCCAATGAAATTTGAAATGAGGTTTTCACGTCATAACGTATGCGGACTGAAATTTGGACAAATTTCAATATTGTTTTAAATAAAAAAAAAACACATTTTTTTAAAAATAGTTATGTTTATATAATAAGGTATATGTTAATGCTTAATGTAAAAAAAAGTTTACTCCTGTGCGAGATGCTTTACGGCAGTTCTGTGGTACTTTTTCCATCGCTGTCGAAAACACAGATGTGGGCATTTTTGTCAACTCCAATTTTATTTTTCGGATCAAACTCTGTACATTTTTGGGACGAAAATTATTGCAATATACTCGCCTCTTTAGATTTGCCCAAAAATCTTCAATAGGGCGAAGTTGTGGAACATTAGGTGGATTTGATGTCTTCGGTACGTATGGGATGTTTAACTCCGCCATTTTGCTAAGGGTTTTTTTGGAATAATGGCTTGAGGCTAAGTCTGGCCAAAACACTACATTTTCTCCTCTATGACTCGTATTTATAAAATCTCGCACTAATGGCAAACAACGCTCTATGTAGCGATCGGCGTTCACAGCTAAACCTGATTCAAAGAATACAGGCTTAGACATTCCGCGTCGACTAATGGCAAGCCATAGCAAAACTTTTTTAGGAAATTTTGTATGTTCAATATATTTTACGTTTTCATCGGTTGGTCCATTGGTGTTCTCAAAATAGTAATTGCCTTGCCACTCGTTTCCATCTAACGTGAAATATGACTCGTCATCCATAACGCAAGTGACATTATTTTTAGCGTAAAATATTTCTTTGACCAATTTACGCAGCCGTACTTTCTGAGTGATTTCTTGGTTTTCAGAGACGGTGGGCTTAACTTTTCTACACCGCTTATCGATGCCCATGTCTTTCAGATATTTTTTAACAGTTTTGCCGTCACACTTGAATTTCCTTCCGAGCTCTCTGTAGGATTTTGCGACACGGCCGGCCGTAATTTTCTTTAATCGAGCTCTCTCAGAAGACTTGCTCAAGCTGGAGTAGTTTCCAGAACCAGGTTTTCTGGCAGTGGTTTTCTTCAAGCCAAAGGACGCCAATATATTGTAAATGGTGCTTCGACTCTCACCCATTTGCACAAAATGTTCCACCACCTTCGATTTCGGCCATAGGGGATGTGTATTGTAGAAATTACATACAATTTGACGACGGCGTTCTTGTTGATTTACCATAATTACAAAATCAAACACCCAATCTTCATGAAACTTTCCAAACTGATTGACAGATATATTGACTTTACATTGACAAACACACATTTTTATTTAAACTTTTGTTTTATGTATTTTATATATACAAACTTTGTCCAAATTTCAGTCCGCATACGTTATGACCCCAGAAACGTGAAGTGAAGACTAGTAGCCAGTCGGTTAGTTGAAGTGAAACTATATAGGAGGGTTTCCCGAAAGGTACCGGTCCTGCAGAACAGTAAAGTGAGATGAGATAAATTGTTTGCGAAAAAATACAGCAAGTTGACAGTTCAGGAATAGACAAAAAGGTTTACTTTCAGATGAAACTAAAATGAAAATGTTTCCACCACCATGCTTAACCATACTTTTGTGTATTTATTATTGAAACCGTGGTTTGGTAGACGTTTAATGTAGCGTTTTCAGTCAGAATTCACCATATTATTTTTAGTTTCATCTGAAAATAAAACTTTTTATCTGAGTATTCCCTATATTGTCCACTTGCTGTATTTTTTCGCAATTAATTATCTTATCTCTATGTTGTTCTGTAGGTACGGTAGCTTTCGGGAAACCCCCTCAAACAGTTTCGCTTCATCTAACTGACTGTGTACTAGTCTACACTTCACGTTTTTGGAGTCATGTTATGTGTAAACCTCATTTATAATTTCATTGGAGCCTATAAACGGGTCTTGTTCAAGAGAAGATTCGCTTACCGTACGATAAGCGAATCTTTTCTGGGCGATGTTTCTTTGGGCGTGCCTTTCTAATTTGGTTTTCAGAAGTTCCAATGGTCGATGGTATGAAATACCTTCTTATGGTGCATCCTAAGTTATTGACGATTCTTTTGGATGTCCCCTTCGGTCCAAACGCGGATTTACAATTACTTAGCGAGTTGACGGCTCATAACTTTTATTTTATTCCCTTTTTGAACATAATTTACTGCTGTTGTAACTGAAGTTGATGTTAATTGCCGCCAAAAGAGTAGTAAAAAGGTTTTTTTTAATTATTCAAAAGAAAAAAGTATGTTTGTGATCCTGTTTCTAATTATGTGTCCAAACAGCCAGTATCGGAAATTCAAGTTATCAATAAATAAACTCATTTTACACTAAAATTATAAAATTCTGATGTATTTTTTTTCATTGTACGCATATTTTAATGTTGTGGCTACATCGCTGCATAATTAATTATGAATTATTTGCGTTTCTTTTGCTACTACCGCTAGTTCATGTTAATATTTTCGTGATTGTATGGACCGTTTCTAATTATCTGTCCACCACTGTATGATTACACAAATGAAACTTGCAAAACCAATAGGTTTCCGCGAGTCCTTTTACAATGTACTGCATTTTTGTCTCAAATGAATGAATATGAGATTATGAGTTGACTTTTATTACTAATGTGGATTCCATGGTTCGCTAACATCTATCCATGCGATTAAAAGACCGATGCCTATTAACGATCTCGAGACTAAACCCCTTCTTGTCCCAGTGTCTCCATCTCCATAAGTAAGGACTTCCACAGAAGAATAGCATGGGAAGTGAAGTTTACAAATAAATTACTAATCCGTGTGGTGTCGGGTTTATAATATCACTTTTCCATTGCTTCCATGAATGTTGTAAAAGGCGACTGCAGAAATTGGTTAAGGTATGCTTTAGGCGACATACCTACTTACTTAGTTGTACTTAATTGGATGTACTGACTTAGACGTATTTACATATTTATTTGTACTTACTTGAACGTACTTAGCCGTACCTGCTTACTTAGTTGCACTTACTTGGACGTACTTAGAGGTACTTATTTAATTATACTTACTTCGAAAACGCTTTATGAGCGATGTCCTTCCGATACTGCTTCCCGGGGAAGTCTATAGCGGCCGCGGCAGCCGTAGCGGCCGAGGCGGCGGCTCGCAAAGCGGCGGCGCGTGCACATACTAGCAACACACGGCCGCCAGCTGTTACGAGTGTGCCGTTGGCGCCGCGGGAGACGCCGCTGTGGAACACTACCACGCCGGGGTTTGCTTGCACTTGGGCTAGCCCTGGGGGTCAATAAAATAAACAAGCTGACAAAATATAATTTGTAGTGTGTGACAAGGACAACCCTATAATTTCAAGGGCCAACCGAGCTTAACCCCCCGACTCGCTACCGGTCAGACTGATCCGTGGGTCTAGGGTACTAGTGGTAAATTAGTCGGCCGCGCGCGAAGCTAGCGGATGGCGTGTAAAATACAGTGAAACCTGCTTAAGTGAGACACCAAGGGACCTGCAATATTGTTTCACTTTAGAGGTATTCCACTTACCCAGTGTCTTAGATATCCAGGTATAAATAAATATCTGTCTCATTTACAGAGGGTTCCATTAATAGAGGTCAGAATACAGGTTATTTCAGTTACAGAGGTGCAATCATTAAATACATACAATCACATTTGACAGGTTAAGGGACAGTAAATATTTTATCGGATGTTCAAATAGTTTAGCAAAGCAAGGAAAAAATCAAAAATGTTTGGTGGTGCCTAAGTTTAGGTATACCAGAACTAGTCGGAATCAGAACACTAACGTCCATCAGATCAATAAATATTAGGTAAGATTCCTTTGCTAAACTATTTGAAAATCCGATAAAATGTGGGTAGTAAAGAAAAACCTTATTAACCTGTCAAATCTGACATGAAGTTTGTTTACATTTAGTTAAGTACCTAAACCGACAGAGTATAGTGTATGCCTGGCCCACCATAAACTTTATATCTAATGTTTACCTTTATCGCCTGAGACAGACCTGAGACGAGCACAATTTATTTTTAATGCATTTCAGAGTACATTTAACTAAACGGAAATAAAATTAAGCCTCTGAAGAAGTCACTCAACCTCTTTCTTGATAGTAAAAAAATATTTACAACCAATTTTATTCTTCTTTGGTTAAATAAGCTCATAAAAGAACTAAGAATTGGATACATAGTTCAACCGATAGAAACACGATAGCAACATAATTGTAAAGCAAAATTATACATATCTTACCGCTTATGACGCAACCCTTAGTGGAAGTTTCTGGATACCCTTTGGAGGCAATGACGACGCCCACCGCGGACAGTTTTGTGTTCCACGTCACTTGCAGTTGCTTCAGGTTACCGTCGACGCAGGTCTGCAAAAAGAAACGATTACATACATACAACATACATACAGGATGACTTTTAAGTCGTGAACAGAAACATTTTTTCTAAACTCTAAACACTTGGTACAAATTTTTGGAAAATTTCATAATTTGGTCACCTTACGCTTAAGTGAAGTTTTAACTTATGAAAAATAAGCGGATAACTCACGTTTTAAATCGATCCGTTAATTTTTAAAAATGAGTGAGTCTCACGGTAGTTTAATGTTCAATGAAGTTTTAACTTATTGATTGATTTAATATTAGTCATAATCATAATCATAACATTATTTTTATTCGAATTTACTGGGCCGAGTAGGGTGACCAGATGATGGATGATAGGTAGGGATTGATATTTTTTTGTTTTTAGGGTTCCGTGCCTCAAAAGGAAAAAACGGAACCCTTATAGGATCACTTTGTTGTCCGTCTGTCCGTCCGTCCGTCCGTCTGCCAAGACCCTTTTTCTCAGGAACGCGTGGAGGTATGAAGCTGAAATTTATATCAATTACTCAGGTCTACTGTCCCTTGAAGCTGTGAAAAAATCAAACTTCTAAGCCAACGCAATCAAAAGATACAGCCGTTTATGCCGCAAATTTTCGACACTTGCAAGGGAATCAAAACCTACAGGGTGCTTCCCGTGAACTCAGAATCTTGAAATTTGGTACGAAGCAACGTCTTATAGCATAGATAAAGGAAAAATTACGAAAACCATAAATTTTTAGTTACATCACATAATATATATCGGGGGGCACGGCAGTGCCCCCACCAAGTCGAGCGCAAAGCAAGCACTGCCGTACCATCCTTTACTGGAACCATTTCGCGGCATTTTCAGGCCCCTATTTGAGAACCTCTGGATAATACTAGGACGCTGAAATTTTCGTCATCTAGTGAGCTATAACCACATACTTAAAATCCAAAATTTCAAGTTTGTAGGTAATTCAGTTCCGAAGTTAAGCGAAAGCAAAGTTTCGCATTTTCGACACTCACTCACTCACTCACTCACTCATGATCATCAAAATAGAACTGGTACTTCCCGTTAACTCAGAGTGCTGAAATTTGGTACATGGTTAGGGATTAACGACTACATAAAGGGAAAAATGTAAAAACTAGGATAATCGAAGATCTGGAGTACCTGGTGAAAACACTAGAGCAAAATATTCATCTTAGTGGGTCCCTTCATTTGATGTCAAAAATCTGAGGTCTGAAGTATCTGATGAAGACCCTGAGCTGCTCTGGTACATAAAAAAAATCGACTGTAATTGCAAAAATCCAGCGTAGAGAGACACATCTTCTAATTTAAGGACCGCGAATGGGCAATACGAAAAAAACTGTTCCTACTGTACGAGATCAAAACCGGAAAAAAGAAAAGAAAGATAATTTGCAAAAATAAGTAAATGTGTAAAATAAGAAAATCTAACATAATTAATGAATATGCTCACGTTTCTACAAAAAGAAGTGAAATCCCATCAAAAACATTCTGTAAAAAATCTACCCAAGTCTCGTTGAAGCTGCTTGTTTATCTCTAAAAAGTAATGAAATCTAGACATAGTTGTGCCAAGTCTAAGGTTCCTTACTGCGATTTCTTTATTATTATAGTTAATGTTGTGTGACTTGGCCGTTGAACACTTTATACCAATTACCCATACCAGTATGGGCTATTATCTCGCGTAACAAACAAGGTAGTTGCAACATTACATGTTAACAAAATTGACCCACTAAACGTATAAAGTATAAAAAATGTTCAACGGCCAAGGCACACAACATTAACTATAATAATAAAGAAATCGCAGTAAGGAACCTTAGACTTGGCACAACTATGTCTAGATTTCATTACTTTTTAGAGATAAACAAGCAGCTTCAACGAGACTTGGGTAGATTTTTTACAGAATGTTTTTGATGGGATTTTTTTAATAATTTTAAACTTACTACCCATTTCCTCGTAAACGCGTAGAGGTATTAAATTGAAATTCATACCAAATACTCAGGTCTATAATACCTTTAAGCTGTAACAAAATCAAACTTCTATGTCAACGCAATCAAAAGAAACAGCAATTTAAGCTGCATATTTTGAAACTCGCAAGTACTCGCAAGGGAATCAAAACCTAAAGGGTAAAGTTCCAGTCGACCTAGAATCTTGAAATTTGGCATGAAGCAACGTTTTATAGCACACATAAAGGAAAAATTCCGAAAACCTTAAATTTTTAGTTACATTACAAAATATATATTTTTTAATAAATATAAACTTATTACTTTTTTCCTCATGAACGCGTAGAGCTATCTATAATAAAAATACCATAGTTATGACTCGATTGTCGTAATGAACGAACTTTGTAAATCTTGCAGGTTTGTACGGAACCCTCGGTGCGCGAGTCCGACTCGCACTTGGCCGGTTTTTTGTTTTAATTAATTGATTGTTTTTCTTCACCGAATAGCTCGTGGTGAATATCAAATTAGATTCTGCGCATAAATTTCGAAAAATTCAGAGGTGTGAGCCCTGCATGACAAGCCACAGGTCAAACCGCTATCCACCACGACTTATATATGCATGTAAAGCTTCAACGCAGAGAGAAACACTTCAAAATTCTGTAAAACACATACCCGCATGACAGTATACAGGTCCGTCTCGATCAGGGTCATCAGCACCTGCGTCTCCGGGTCCCCGAAGCGGCAGTTGAACTCCAGCGTCACGGGACCCGCCCGGGTGATCATGAGACCCGCGTACAGGACGCCTGGGGCAAGTGGACAAACAGCAGCTGTTAGTTTACATGTAACTTACTTGCAGGCCGTTACATACATCACGCCTGTATTCCCTAATGGGGTAGGCAGATCACACGAACGTTATTTCACGTTTGACGGCCATTTTTAGGATATTTTTAACAGACTTCAAAAAAGGAGGTTCTCAATTCGTCGGGATCTTTTTTTTTATTATTATTATTTTTTATGTGTGTTCGCTGATTACTCGAAGACGCATGGACCGATTTGGAAAAATCTTTTTTTGTTTGAAAGGATATAGTTTCCAGGTGGTCCCATTGTATTTACGTTTGGCAGTAAAAAAAAAGACTGAGCTGATGATGGAAGGTCAACTCCTTAATGCTTAGGAGTTAAAGGATAATTCTTTCAATACTGAATGCACCTGCAGACTGGAAATTATAATTTCAGTAATTAGTCAGGCCTGCTGGTGATGGAAGGTCACCCTCATTAGACAAATGCTTTCAGTATAGCCCAAATTTGAAGTCGGTTTTTTTTTTGTTTAAAATTATTTTTTTAGATTTTAAGTTGGCAGGTTATAATTTGGTGACCAGGGGGTGTCGCGGAAGTGTGCCTACGGCGTTCCCGTGGCAACCGCTCCAACGGTCAGGAGGGCGGTTGGGTTTTGGTGGGTATTCCTCTCCACTCTGGGGAGGCGAGTCCCACATACCCCCTGGGTTGTCGCCGTGATGTCAATTATGGAAACGACTCAGGGATATGCCTAAATGCATTTCCTAATATAAAAAAAAGGTAATAGTAGTGACAGGTTGCTAGCCTGTCGCCTAAAATGGGCCATAACCTAATTATTTGTCGTCTCTTACGACATCCACGGAAGAAAGACAGGTGTAAGTAAGCTTCTAAAGTACTTTTGGTTTGGAGTTAAGAGGTACAATAGGAATAGGTTGCTATTCTGTCGTCTAACATGGTATCCTCAGTCGGCTTTTACGACATCCACGAAAGAAAAGGAGGTGTTTTTCTAAACTCGACACGTCACGGATAACTTAACAAATTAGATGGGATTTTTCCAAACACAACATCACAAGAGGACAAGGAGTAGAAATATATTATCAAAACACATAAGTTCGCTAACACATAACCTCTGAACCAAATGTAGAATCGAATCATATTGCAAAAAATTACATCAATTAACTCATCAAAAATCAACCGCAACTTTAACACAAAATTACAAAACAAACAGCTAGTCTTAAAAGCTTTAAACCAATAGAATAAGGTCCACAATCGAGTACAATAAAACGAAATTTAGCTAAAATACATGTTTGTTCCTCTTTATCGTTATTTATCTATAAAACTATTTATATGGCGATGGGTAAATATAAACATTATAAACAATAACGGGTCACAGGGCATCAGTGTAAATGGTAATTGCATAGTACGAGTGACGTAAACCCTGTTATTTTTAATGTTTGAATGCTGTAACAAATTATATAAGTTACCTACTTTGGGTAGTAGGCTGGCACGGCAACAAGCACGCGACACCCTACCTGTCATTTTCTGACGTCCAGTGGCGTAGCTAGGTAACCAAGGGTCCTGGGGCAAATTAAAAATGGGGCCCCACTGCTATGTAAACTGATTATTGACTTAGCAGTACAAAAAGTTTATTGAAATTAACTACTTTTTCACCGTTCTCGAAAGAAAAATCTCACCTCGGATCCTGAATCCTTAGGCATAATTTTCGAATTTCTCTCAGCTGAGTTGTGATGATTAAAGTGGGGTTGCAAACTATCATATTTAATTTTAAAATGGGACAAATTTCCAAAGGTTCAGTTCGATCGAGATTTCTTGTAAGGATTCGAGTGCCCCCTGAGCTTGAGGGCCCCGGGGCACTGCCCCGCCTAGCCCCTTGGTAGCTACGCCACTGCTGACGTCTGTAGTTAGACAGAGACAGATATATCTAACTCGCGGGCAACTAGACTAGACACGCCGGAAGGTATCTGAGTTACATACATCACGCCTGTATTCCTAAACGGGGTAGACAGAGCACACGGAAAGGTACATAGACAAAATCATGACCAATTCTTGTTTCGTAAGCACTTCCAGCATATTTTATTTTTATTTTTTAGTTGTCAGGTATAATAGTGATAGGTTGCTAGCCTGTCGCCTAAAATACACCTTAACCTATTTTCTTAGACGCCATGACAGTGCCATTGCTCAACCAATGATGAGAACATTAATTAGAACATTATACCTTACGAAACGCATCTAATCAGCTCTCAAACGCAAATTAAATTCAACTATATTAACTTCCAGTACGGTTTATTATAACTACTTGCCAGAACCTGGGTAATATCAGTATTTCTAATACAGTTAAAGATAACAAGAAAGTTATTTGATATAAATAATGTCTAGTAACAACTGGATGTTAGTAGAAAGCGGAAGATATCTCAACGTGACTGAATACACTCACGAGCAGTGAAAAGGGTAGGGCTCGGAATCGGCATGCAATTGACAGAGGAAAGCGATCGCGATTCCGAGCGTCACGGTATAATGCTTTCGTGTAACAAACCAATTCCCGTGTGGTGCCGGGTTAGAATAGCACCTCCCCCTTTCTTCCCGTGGGTGTCGTAAGAGTCAAAATTCAAAATTCAAAATTCAAAACTTTATTTATGCAAATAGGCTCCTAAGAGCACTTTTACACGTCATTTTT
>BHDV01006789.1:409419-428104 GCA_005406045.1 Adoxophyes honmai
CGCGAACCTAGCTCCACGAACCTAGCCCCATGAACCTAGTCCTGGAGATCTAGCCCTAGGAATGCAACAGTGCGAACCTAGCCTCGCGAACCTAGCTCCACGAACCTAGCCCCATGAACCTAGTCCTGCAGATCTAGCCCTAGGAATGCAACAGTGCGAACCTAGCCTCGCGAACCTAGCTCCACGAACCTAGCCCCATGAACCTAGTCCTGGAGATCTAGCCCTAGGAATGCAACAGTGCGAACCTAGCCTCACGAACCTAGCCCCGCAAATCTAGCTTCGCGGACCTAGCTCACCCCAACCCTACAGCTACAACAGCCATGATTGCACGATCGTCGATAATGCGCGGGTGTGGCTGTCGCGGGGTTATCACGCATTGTCTCGAACATTCCGTCGTGTTTACGTTTCAACGGATAAACGTCTGTTGTTGACTTGGATATCGTCCTTGTGACGATTCCGAGATCGCTTGGTCGCTCTCGTACTTGGTTTTACGAACTTTTGTTTTCCTAGTATCCTTAAGTTTTCAAAAACTTGTTATTAAAATAAAATACAGTTGCTTGAAAAATTGGCATTTTATGTGGCTACGAATCGTACGCAAAGTTAAAGATGTCCAATTATAGCTTTCAGTTTTAAAGTTTTGTAATTTTAAGTTGCACCAAGTCTTTATGCTAAAAACCAATTGACTATTATCATAGTCTTTACGAAACGCTGGCAGACTTAAAGACATAAAGGTTTACAAAATCTTGACGAAAAAACCTCTCCATCGAACGTCTCGTGGTGCAGGGCAAAGGGGACCCAGCCTCGTGGTAAATCACCTATGAGATTGCATGTGGGTACTCGTAAAGCCGCCGTCAGAGAGGAATGTCGAAGAGTAAAACGTGTCACTCAAGACACATCATGATGACCACGACTATTCCGCCAGAAGAAACTTACCAACATATTTGATCCCCTCAGCCTTCAGCCCGTCCACAGCCCTTTGCAACACTTAATCCTTCACGTCCAGGAGCTGATCAGGGGTGATGAGGGGGCAGGGGCAGTAGGCCCCCATGCTCCCCGTGTTGGGGCCCGAGTCCCCGTTTCCTATGATCCTATAAAGGTCCAACTTACCGACATATTTGATCCCCTCAGCCTTCAGTCCGTCCACAGCTCTTTGCAGCACTTGGTCCTTCACGTCCAGCAGCTGATCGGGGGTGATGAGGGGGCAGGGGCAGTAGGCCCCCATGCCCCCCGTGTTGGGGCCCGAGTCCCCGTTTCCTATGATCCTATAAAGGTCCAACTTACCGACATATTTGATCCCCTCAGCCTTCAGTCCGTCCACAGCTCTTTGCAGCACTTGGTCCTTCACGTCCAGGAGCTGATCGGGAGTGATGAGGGGGCAGGGGCAGTAGGCCCCCATGCCCCCCGTGTTGGGGCCCGAGTCCCCGTTCCCGAGACGCTTGTGGTCTTGGGCGGGGGGCATCATGGATACTGTCTCGCCGTCGGTGAAGGCCAAGACCTGGAGAGAGTGGTCAAGAATAAATAAATATACATACGTACATACAATCATGCCTATGCTCCCAAATAGGGTAGGTAGAGCATACGAAACGCTATACAGATAAAATGACTACTTCACGTTTTGTGGCCACTTCTAGCATATTCCTTTAGGTTTTTAGTTGGCAGGTATAACAGGTTGCTAGCCTGTGGCCTTAACATATTTCCTTAGTCGCCGCTTACGGCATCCATGGAAGAAATGGAAAAATAAACATAACTGGAGTAAAACTAAAGCCACAATTGTGGTTGCCTGCGGTGACCGAAAAGTGTAACGAGTACAGTCACGAACCGGGATTGTAGAGCCACTTGCCACTGTTCGCAATTTAAACGTGTAATCAATGACCAATGTGACAGACTAGATGTCAGCTATTGGATTAGTATTACACGACCAAGTTACAAACATAAGTAAGTGGCTCAATAGTCCCTGTTCGCGATGGTACATAGCGAAGTAGAGTAGTGAATTAAGTAGAGTGGAGTAAGTAAAGTATGTAGTGGAGAAACCTGTGAAAAGCCAGGTCAATACGTTAGCTTAGATTACTTTGTACGTCTTAGGATATTAATTTGATAAGAAATAAAGATGAACTTGTCTGGCCTTCTCATTAATCTTTTTACACGTGTGAAGATACCTAAGTACCTAGTGCAGTTACTATACGCACTTTATATCACTTGTGATATATATCGCAATTAGGTATAATATGCCGCGCGTGCACGGTCATAGGTCAATGACTAGCCAATGATCTAGTCTCATATCATATATTAAACCGATATGCAGACGTCTGTAAACATAGGTACATTCACCACGCCTGTATTTCCCGTGGGGTGTCGTGTTTTTACCAAAACCTCTCATTTCATAGTAATAAATAATATATTGTTCTTGGTGGAGAAAATAAATAGATTTATTTCTTTCTTTACGAGGCCGTTCTGAATGTTTCTAGCTGGCCTGTCTATTTACAAAATTATTGTTTTATACTACCCATTGAAACCTATATCCCATACATAGTCATCATCAAGATCATGACTATTTCACGTTTCGTGACTACACCTAGCATATTTTTTTTAGATTTTGAGTCGGCAAGGAATAACAGTGACAGGTTGCTAGCCTGTCGCCTAAAAGATACCTTAACCTAGTTCTTGGCTCTTACGAAATCCATTATGAAAGAGAGAAATATAATAACATTAAAAGTGCACACGGAAGTTAATAAACCGGTATAGTCGTCAACGTTACACTGCGATATGCAAGTTTGTAACCGATATCTTGACGACATTATACGTGTCTACTGTCGGTCGTAATTCAAGAGTCTAGTGTAGACCAGTGTTCTGCAAACTTTTTTTTATTAAAAACGAAAAGCTGTGCCATCATAGAACCTGTTTTCAGTGAACTGAAAAATTCACGTTTTTTTGTATGGGAGGCCCCTTAAGTGTCCACCTGTTACTGTATTTATTTATATCGACCCAAAAATACCAAAAAATCACGATGGTTGTATCCCCCTTTCCCCCTCACCTAATTTTTTTTTTTTTAATAACATTATCTGTGAAAATTTAAAAGTCTAGCTAGCACGATTCGTGATATACAGCTTGGTGACAGACGGACGGTCAGCGAAGGCAAAGTAATAGGGTCCCGTTTTCACCCTTTGGGTACGGAACCCTAAAAACGTGTGAATATTTGACCGTTAAAATTCTAGCCTGAAAAGAAACGGCGTATGATGTGGTATTAGGCGATCGACTCAGTGTAAGGATAAAAGGATATTACCAGACCAATCGATCAATAGTTTCTACCAGAACAATCGAACGATCGTCGCTCCGTTTGGATCGATGGTATAATGAAATAGTAGAATGGAATATAGCCGGGATTAATCGATCAGCGTCGACCGGTACCATCGACCGGCAATCGATCGATTAGTTAGTTGTGTAAACGTGCCGCTTGGAGGCGCTGTCTCAGTTTCCACACAATTCTTCGCGCTAATACGCAAACGAAATCGACGCGTTTCTTGACCGAGTTCATTATACTATACCTTAACTGTTTAGGTAGTTAAAATAATGTAAAAAATCTTGACATGTCTTTTTGTTGAAATGCGCAGTCTAAAATTTTGATTTTTAAAGTGTACGTTTAAATGAAAAGACATGTCAAGATTGTTTATATTGATTTAACTACCTAAACAAATAAGGTATAGACTAGAAGCTCTACCGTCCATCGATGATCGATCGATCGGTCTGGTAACACCGTAATTGCCGGTTAACGATCACGGTACTCCAGCGTGCGGCAAACACTTTGCGGGGCGCTGGTCTAGACTCCTATTTATAGTTTAATGAGGGATACATTGTGCACGGCTATAACTTCTCGTGAGAGCCCTTGTCTGTGTGATATCTTGATTGATGTGAGGACCTTCGAACCTTTGTGACTCCTGTATAAGGAATGCTGGAGTGTGGTTTATGCAATGAGAGATTGTCCCGATGCTTGATTTTGTATCTATCTTTAGGCAAAACGATTTTTTTATGACAGCGAAAACGAGCACGACGGTCAACTAAAGTCCCTTTTATCATCGGTAGATCGAAGTTTCCCGCGCCACAAAAAGTAGTCTATTGCGCAGGTACATCGTGGAGCATTATTTGTTTGGTAATATTGTACATGCCTGTAGCTGGAACATTTTTGTGCGAGTAGCTAGTATGTCTGTCTACATACGCGTGCAAGCTACTTGTACATGTACAATCTAGAAGTGGCTATGAAACATTGAAGTCATAGCTTTGACTATGTAATGTTGTGTGCTCTGCCTACCTCGTTTAGTAAAACATGCGTAATATCTATGTATATCAACTTCAAAATTATAAAAATTAACTAAAGGAAAGTAATCAGGTGCGTTCCCAGCACTTTGAAAAATAAATAGATAAACTAAATACCAATAATTCACGCTAAAAGTGATATAGTCATGGTTTGTTTCTCTAACGTCTCATGTGCTCTGCCTACCCTATTTAAGAACACAGGCGTGATGTTTATGTTATGTGAAGTAGATGCCAACCAATCGATTTCTAATGCACCGTAGAATGTTGTCAATAAAAATAGGTTCTACTTCTACTCTACAGCAGGGTTTCCCAAACTTTGTTCGACCGTGGCCCGGTAATTTTCAGATTACCCTTCATGACCCACTTAACACTTTTAAACCCAAGCTTCTTTTAAGTAAAATAAAGAACATTTATTTAAAAACATTAAAAATGGGAACCTCGCGGCCCGGTATTTTCTTTAGATGGCCCGGTACCGGGTCACGACCCGGCATTTGGGAAACGGTGCTCTACAGGTCAGGAATCAATTAGTTCAATAGTACAAAAGACACTAACCGACACTTCTTCCCCCTCCAGCAGCTCCTCAACCACCACAGTCTCCCCGGCGACTCCATACTTGGCTTCAGTCAGGATGTCGTCCACGGCTTGGCACGCCTCCTCCTTGGTGGCTGCGACCACAACTCCTTTCCCGGCTGCAAGGCCAGATGCCTTTACCACTAGAGCTGGGTACGTGGCACTAAAAAAAAGGATCTGTCAGCAGGAATTGGCATAATTTTGTGGAGATATTACACAGGTAGGTAGGGCATACGAAACGCTTGACAGCCAAATTCGTGGCTACTTCTAGCATATTTTTTTTGGATTTGAGTTGCCAGGTAGCTAGCCTGTCGCCTAAAGTAGGGGTTCCCAAAGTGTGCGCCACGGCGCCCTGGTGCGCCGTAGAAAATAGTGAGGGGCGCCGACGTGAGTGGATTCTCTATCATTATCCGAAACCACCAATAGTAAGTAAGTAAACACTTTATTGTACAGTCACGAACCGGGATTGTTGAGTCACTTGCCCCTGTTCGCTAAATGGCCGATGTGACTGACAGATGTTAGCTAATGGATTAGTATTACAGACCAAGTTACAAACATAAGTAAGTGGCTCAACAATCCCTGTTCGCGATGGTACAAAAAAGGGAAGAACACGAAACACAAAAAACTCTTATACATTATGTAATAGTACTTTGTTTTTTGCATATATTTTCATTTTTGTTCCTCTCAACCAAACTACTATCAGTATCGGAGCCTATTGCTTTGTACTGTATCTTTTGCAAATACAGTAAAAGCTCCTTATTCGCGCTTCCTTCATTCGCGTTTTCACTATTCGCGGATCAAAAAATTGTGACCCAATTCCGGTATTCGCGGCAAAAATTTCGTTATTCGCGGATTTTTTGCTGAAAATGACGAAGAATCTGCGCAAATTCAAAGTTTGACTGCAAACATAGGACGAGATGGGTTCGAACTCATAGAAAAAGATAATGGCATTCAGGAATGCTTGAATCGCAAAGTGAAGATTTGTCTGAAAGCGACTTGGAGGAAGTGTTAAATTCGCAGCCCATTGAAGGAGAGCCTTCAACAAGCACTGTGAACGAGACATTTAATCCGTAATATTGATCTGTCTATGGAACGAAGCGTTATTTTTAGTCACCTAGGAACGTATCCCCTATAATCCCATACAAATTACCATTCCGTATTCACGGTTTCTGTATTCGCGGCACATTTTTGGAACGTATCCCCCGCGAATAAGGAGCTTTTACTGTAGTTACTCGGGGTGGGGCGCCGTAACAGAATTCTTTTGTGAGTGCGCCGCGGGGTGAAAAAGATTGGGAAGGCCTGGCCTAAAGCATACCTAAACCTATTTCCTTAGTCGCCTCTTACGACATCCACGTAACGTAGATGTTATTCTAACCCGACATCACACGTCCAATACATATCTCAATGAGCAAACTACACCATCCCATTGATCTGTGACCCGTACGAGCGTAAATACAATTCATGAAAGCCGGTCAATGTCGGTTATTTTTAAACATTATCATGTTTTTCTCAGCAACACTTAATGTCCTCTAGACTGGTGTAAAAATAAGGAAGCGTAGCTGATAAAAAACCTTAAGGCCTCGTTTAAGGGGCGCGTGGCATCGAGCGTCGCGAGCGGTCGCGCGACCCGCAGTACATTTTAACTTATGGCTAAGAATACAGTATTCCCAAGAAAATAAGTCACATCGGCTGTTTCCGTCTGCGCCGAGAAGCGCAGAAGATATCCGACAGTAGCCGAACGTGTAATTTATCTATAGGTACTTAACTTTATTAACAAATACAATAGGCACAATTTTGCTTGCTATGCATTCTTAGCTCGGCTATTCCTAGCTGCGTTTAGTTCGGCTACTCGACGCATGTGGCACTGGGGCGCTACACATCAATCAGTAACCAATCACAAGGCAAGAATTTAGCGCGCGAAAAAATCCATTTTATCATTGGTAGATCGAAGTTTCCCGCGCCATAAAAAGTGGTCTATTGCGCAGGTACATCGTGGAGCATTATTTGTTTGGTAATACTGTACATGCCTGTAGCTGGAACATTTTTGTGCGAGTAGCTTGCACACGTATGTCAAATTGTATGTAGACTGACATATGCATGCTGCTTGTACAATTTAGAAGTGGCTATGAAACATTGAAGTCAGGGCTTTGACTATGTAATGTTGTGTGCTATGCCTACCTTGTTTAGTAAAACATGCGTAAAATCTATGTATATCAACTTCAAACTTATAATTTGCTTACTTGTTGATATGTTCTTTGGCGGCAGCAGCATCCGTGAAAGACTTGTATCTGGCCGTTGGTATCTGGTGCCGGACCATGAAGGCCTTAGCCCAGTCCTTGTTGGCCTCAATCTGGGCTCCGGCCTTGGTGGGTCCGAAGCACTTGACCCCCAACGGGGCCAAGTTGTCCACAATCCCATTGGCGAGAGGATCCTCGGGGCCTACAACTACTAAGTCGATGGTGTTGTCCTTGCACCATTGGGCTAGAGCCTGTTAAGAATAATTGAGATTAAAAATGGGTTTGTTATTATAATGCTGAATGAGTATGACCTTGAAATTTTAAAAAGAAACAAGGTGAGCCACTTTTAATGAGCTTGTGGATGTTTTTTGGTCAATGACAAAAGCTGACAACTTTTCATTGATTAATGAAAAATATAAATGACATACCTAGATGTCTGGAAGCCTCAGGGAACAATATGGAATTACTTAAACAGTAAACTTCAGAATAATAATGGTTCTAGAGAACTGCAAATGTGCTTAATGGTTTTTAATTCTTGGTGAAGAGGAACCTGACTAAAATACTGACTAAAGTTTCTTATTTCCTACTAGCTGTGCCCGCGACTCCGTCCGCGTGGAATAGTGACCACTTCCCCCGCTTTTTTCCACATTTTCCACTATTTCTCCGGTCCTATTGGTCGCAGCGTGATGTTTTACACCCTAAAGCCTTCCTCAATAAATGGTCTATCGAACACAAAAATAATTTTCCAATTTGAACCAGTAGTTCCTGAGATTAGCGCGTTCAAACAAACAAACTCTTCAGCTTTATAATATTAGTATAGATGAGCCTAAAACTATTGTATTCTACTTATTGCTTTTGGCTGCATAGTGTGAAATAGTCATGGTTTTGTCTATATAACTTTTAGTGTGCACTGTACACCCCATTTGGGAATACAGGCATCATACTTTTGTAAAAAAAAAAAATATCTCTGACAAACAGTACTTAGAATTGTGTAGCATAGTTACAATTACAACTTAATTTATCACTTTAATTTATTTTTAATGAAAAATATAACTTAAGTACCTAAAAACTAAACTATTTAACTACATACATACAATCATGCCTGTGTTTCCAAATGGGGTAGGCAGAGCACACCAAACGTGACATTGACAAAACCATGATGACTATGTCACGCTTTGCAGCCACTTCTATCGTTTTTTAGGTATGCAAAGATGGTAGAGGTAGAATAGTGATTGGTTGCTAGCCGGTCGCCTAAAGCTTACCTAAACCTATTTCCTTAGTCGCCTCTTACGACATCCACGGAAGAAATGCAGAGGTGTTATTCTATCCCAACACCACACTGTGACTAATTTAACTATCAAGTTTCATTAGATAACAATAAACTCAAAGTAAAAATTAATAATGATGTAAACATAATAAATATTTGCGCATTATCAACATGATGAAATATTAATAACTAGCTTTTGCCCGCGGCTTCGCTCGCATTAAGTTCGGAATGACATAGAAGAGATCTCGGATTTTTTATAATCCATCACTGCTCTAAAATGAGGGGTGTAAGTATGTCAGACAACGGGATTTTCCCGCTAATTGCCGTTCCCGTGGGAATTTCGCAATATGCTGTTGCAACTAAGCTTTAACTTTACTAAGGGACTTGGATGTCAAATTTCAAGCGTCGAACTTAAGCCGTTTAGATTTTTCAGACAACGGGATTTTCCCGCTAATTCCCGTTCCCGTGGGAATTTCGCAATATCCCGTTGCAACTAAGCTTTAAGTTTACTAAGGTACCTGTATGCCAAATTTCAAGCGTCTAACTTAAGCGGTTTAGATTTTTCATACAACGGGATTTTCCCACTAATTCCCGTTCCAGTGGGAATTTCGGGAATTCCCTTCTTAGTGCACCTCTACGGTACCCAAGCTACGTCCCTTCCAAATTTCAAGTGCCTACGTTTAGCCGTTTAGGCTGTGCGTTGATATGTCAGTCAGTCAGTCAGTCAGTTTCTCCTTTTATATATATAGATTAGTGAGAAAGATGAATTAAGAAATCCTGCAAGAAACATGTATGCGTTATATGCAGAGTATATTCTACAGTTTTATTTTTTGTTATTAGTATTTAGTATTAGCAACTAGCAACTAATGCAAGGATGATTATTTTAAATGGTTATGGTAAGTATTATTTTTCTATAAAATAAAAAACAATATTAACAACCATATTTAAATAATTCTAGTTTTAATTATTGAGTCTTAGATCATCAATTACACACCCTGAAAATATCCACAGTTCATTTTCTAGCACTTTTTTTTACCCATGCTGGTTTAAAAAGTAAAAAATAAAATAAATGTATAAACTATTTAAAATTGTATATTATTTAATATTATTTATCACATTTAACCCTCTGATTACTCTGAATTTGCTAAATGTGGCACTGGATTTTTGAATTCATGTGCTCTGCCTACCCCTCATGGGAATACAGGCAGAAGAATATGTATGTATGTAAGAATGTATTTAAAATTATTACTTTACAGAGCCAAAATGATTTGAAAGTGAACCTTGTACATTATTTTTATCCTAATGCCAAGTTCAAAGAAACAAATGAAACTTGTATGATGATACAAGCCGAGGTCTTTGACCGTGACATTCCTTGAATGGAAAATTTATTTTAGATATCAAATAACACTCAACAACAGATAAAAACGTAAAAAAAAACTATTATTGCTGTTTTTTTGTACTTTATTGGTCTCCAGGGGTCTCTTATCATTACATAATTTGTTTTTAACGGCCACCAATGCGAGATTGTCTTTGTATGGACGTAGGACGAATTCTCATACGAATGTCAGAGGTTATCATTTATATACTTAATGAGTGAATTGATCTTTAAAATTTAATTGGCTTGTATAATTTATCAACCATATTATATTATATTTAGATGCATAAAATAATCAAAATAAGATTTCGTTTTTTCAGATTAAATTGTAAACATTCATAAAGGTAGATTATGTTATTATCAGTTTTTAAAGTTAAAATATACCTTATACTTATACCTTTACAAAAGTTTGATGATATTCTTTTTAAATAGTATTACTTTTTTAAAATCAAGATGTTATTTACTACTACAAAAGACTTATATTGGGGTTAATATTACACAATTCACCAAAACAAAACAAGCACAAAAAAAAAACAAATTAAAGAATTATGATTATGTTTTGATGATTAATTTTGCAGTCTATAAATAGGTATATTGCTTGGGATTATTTTATGTTCTCATGGAAAAAATCTCATAAGATTTATTCTTATTCAATTTCATTTTAGAGTACTAACAAACTAACTTAATGGTATTAATAGACAACTCTAAATAATTTATAAATATATTTTGAAAATTATTAAATTATATTTAGAGCTCTTTATTAAATTACTCTTGATAAATTTGCAAAAGCAATAATTGATCGAAGTTTTCAATCTGTATAAAAACTTTAGGAATCTATTTTTATATTTTAATTTGCATACATGAATATAACCATCAATAAGTGAATAAATAAATTCCCATTAAAAAACAACACATACCAATTTTTTCAACTACCTACACAGGTGACAAA
The DNA here is from genome assembly GCA_005406045.1 of Adoxophyes honmai. Taxonomy (NCBI): domain Eukaryota; kingdom Metazoa; phylum Arthropoda; class Insecta; order Lepidoptera; family Tortricidae; genus Adoxophyes; species Adoxophyes honmai. The sequence continues at coordinate 420,126 of BHDV01006789.1, forward strand.
CAATATTTTGGATCACAAAATTCTAGTTAGAAACTTACTGGATAATTTTTGATGTCGATATCAACAGATTCTACTTTGTTTGTTGTGGATATACCGACGCTGCCCGGTGCGCAGTATATCTGCTTCACGAACGGCGACTCAGCCAGTTTCCAACACAAAGCATGTTCTCGGCCCCCGCTACCGATCACTAGCACGTTTTTCTGATCAACCATATTAAAATCGGCGGTCACAATAAATTGGAACCACTTGTTTACTCTCAACTACGATCACGTGTCGAAATATTTTAATTCATAAAATCTATGTTACAAAAAGTGTACAAGTTCATTCAAAAGCGGCTGAAGCTCTGAAATTGTTTTATTTCGTCTTGTGTTTTAATAAAATTTAATTCATTACGATTTCAGCATTTATTTTTCAAGACACTGCCGTCTTCAGCACGCGTAAACTTTCGAATGACGTTTCGTTTGAGTTATCAGAAACGGTCGCGTTCAGTTATCGGCAATGAGTGCAAATGACAAAAGGTCAACTTCTCCGGTACCTCATGATAAAATTACATCATGGCATAAGCAATCAATTGGGTGGCTAAATCATCTACAAATCAGTGCGAGCGGCGTAAACAATAGAGTTGTAACTAAGCAAATAGTATTAATTAACTGACGTAATCAAGGCAAAATAATTAAATGACGATAGTTTCGTTAACTTGTACCTATTTTGGTGTTTATCGCATATTTAAGCTTACAATTTAGGTATCGATTGATGGAAAAGACACAGCAAAACAATATTCTGATTATTTTCCGGCAAAAGTGATACACGAACTTACCCCCACCACTTGAAATCCTTTTGCTGCGTTTTGTCCCTAAATCTATACCTAAACCGCTCGTGGGAAGTCTTCAATAGAGGGATCTCTCTCCAGACAGATGTCATGCCTGCCTGGGGACCGAGGTCCACAGTGAAAAAGTTGGAAGTTGTACTCATGTAACCGATTTTCAAAACTGATTGCGCGATGTAGAATACTTTGATAGTCGATTAAATTTGTGGAACGTTTGTTCTACTACTGGACGATAGGTGTCGCTTCACCAACCCGTTTTTATGCCTCCCATTCACGATAGCTCCGGGACGTGGTCGAATCCTTTAACCTGGTCCAATTTGATCGTCAATGGCGAATCGTCGCTCCAGAGTTCGAACCCAAGTCCGCACACGATATTTTCGGCGCGTCGCGCCAAATTCACCGTAAATGCGGGATCGTGGCTCCAAGCTGTCAGTTCGTTCGTCAGTGTTGCCAATTTAGCAAATTACGCTAAATTTGGCATATTTATTTGTTGTTTTGCATCTAGCATATTTTTGGCATATAATCATTAGGTGAATATTTAACCATGAACTTTCTTTTTATTTATTTTTTATTTATAATTTGTCCGTTAGGACAGGCTAAGGTCAGGGACCATACTGCCTCGTCTTCAGTAGTAATATTATATTATTCAGTTATTAAACCTAAACCTAATCTAGACCTAACCTAAACCTAACCTAAACCTAAACCTAAATCATTAGAATGCGAGGGTGGTGAAGTACGCATTCTAATGCTCAATGGAGTTTAGCACGAGATGAACAGTCCAAAGCAGACGTAATCGCGGGAGGGCGATTCCCTTTACTTTTCACATTCCCTTTAATGTTCATGGATAATTGACACATTATTGCACTAATTCCACCACACTAACACAATAATAGCCACTACATGTTAATTAATTGAATTGAAAAGCAAAGACCGTCCTACTCTGTCAGTTTCCCGCGCAAAACTCCTCCATGAACTTACTTTAAATGACGTTTAATTAGAAACGTCAATAAAAACAAAGTTTACCATAGACATGTTTTGTCATTTTCATGTTTCCCTTTTTATTAGGCACTCTTTTTCTTGCCTTTGTTTAACTTTATATTTTATTTCATATCTAGTCGTAAAAAAATAATGTTTGCATTGTTGTATAAGTAAGTCAAAAAACGCCCTCGGTGCCTTCCTACACCAATCGCATTCTTTGACTCCTCTTATAAATTTATACACATACATACATATTCTCACGCCTGTATTCCCAAGAGGGGTAGGCAGAGCACATCAATCCGAAAATCCAGTGACACGTTTAGCAATTTCAGGGTTACCAGATGGTTCAACGTGATATTGTAGTGACAGGTTGCTAGCCCATCGCCCACAATACACTAACCCTTTCCCAGAGTCAACTCTTACGACACCCACGGGAAGAAAGGGGGAAGTGCTATTCTAACCCGGCACCACACGGTTAAATTTATTGCATTAAGTATTATAAAATTAAATGACGTTCTGTTTAATTTGACATTTATAAAAAATGTTTGCATATTTTCTAGCATTATTTTACGACAATTAATATATTTTAGGCATAATTTTAGCATTGCGTTGGCAACACTGTTGAGAACTGAGGAGCTGGAGCGACGCCAGTCAATGGGCAAATCTAGTTGTCCTAAAACTGCCGGCGTCGCTCCGTTTGGATGTGGGTCTGGCCCACATCCCGGAGCTATCATAAATGGGGGGCATTAGACCGGAGGGTGCCGGAGGTCGGTCGGCTTGTGCATTGTGGGTAGTACCAGGCATGGACGTTAGCAACATGCTAGTGGTGCACCAGTGCCGTGGTCTGGCTTGTTATAGACTACATCGTTGTTATGATGTAGGTCGAGGAAGGTTGCGTCCAAAGTCGAAGGTCCCCAATGCAGGAAAGTCTCCAATAGAGAGATCTCTCTCCAGGCTGATGTGGGAATAGTGAAGCGCGAACTTACCCTCATCACAATATTTTCATTGCCGACCCTATACTCATAGTCATAGGGTAAAAACGGGACCGTATTGCTAAGAAACCGTGGACTGTCCTACTGTTCATTTGTATGTCCGCGAACATATGCAACCAGGCTAAAACTTTGCCTAGCCTGAGACTATCTTGGCGCGTTTTTAGTTTTTTTTTCGGCTTTGAAATTGTATTGCGCAATTTGTGTAGGTATAATTTATTTTATTCATGCTAACATTAAGGTAAATAGTTTTAAATTTAAAGTGTTCTATGTGTAGGTATTCCAAGTCTGTACCTACATGTCACCGTTTTGAATATTGGAATTAAAATAGAAAATAAATCACGTTTGTTGTACGGTAAATATTTATATTTGTCTGTTTTTAAGTATTTGATATTACATCAGCAACAGAAATAAATCATCGGTGAAAAATTCAACTATTTACCTATCACAATTCATGAGTAACAGCATAATGACAGACAAATCGACAGACGGATAGATAGACAGACAAATAAACAGAAAACCAAATTTTCGCACCTAGAATACAGAATACCTTTGTGCCGAAAGGAACTTTACAGACTTGCGATATTCATCACTAGGATTTTTTATTACTTCTCACAATTTTATATATGGTGATGGAAACTTTCCTGTACACCTGTAAATAGGATTGTAAATGATTTAGAATCCATGAAATTCATATCGGAATTTAGTAAAGATAAAATTAAAACCTCGACTGCTTTGCCTTTAAGTTTCGAAGAATAATGCAAAAGCTTTTTTTAAAGTTCAGTAAAGTTCTAAGACTTTAAAGAAACATCTTCAATTCTTCATGTAGCCTTTTTCAAAATTACCGCTTTGTATAATTAATGCGCAATAGAATATTTTGTCGTAAAATGAACGCAGTCATTGTTAAAAAAAAAAAAAAGGTTCAACACGTTCCATTTATTTTTACAGACAGAAGACAACTTTAGATTTTTTCCCCGTATAATATAACTATTGTCAAGTACTTTTGTACATAAACTGCATATTTGTGTTTCAGTATAAAAAAACTATTAGATCTCATAATTATGGATATTTTAATTTTTTTTCTACATATACCAATTAATGATCTTTAAATTATTCCTGAGTGACATGGAACGGTCCCAAACATGGCGAATTTTATTCGTTCGTTCTTGTCATTTTGCTGTGATGCTTGCTTTTGTGTAAGAAGTTGTGTTTTGTTGCGTTAAAATGGCTGACACCGGTCTACGTATGAATTTCGCTGCACTAAAGAGGGCAGATCCTTACGCTCGCGAAATAATTGACAGTGCAACCCATGTCGCACTTTATACATTTGAGGAGAATGAATGGGAGAAAACGAACATCGAAGGAGCATTGTTTGTATATAGTAGGAATGGGGAACCGTATCACAGTTTGGTGATTATGAACAGATTGAATACGAACAACTTAATCGAACCGGTATCGAAAGGTATAGAACTACAATTAAAGGAGCCGTTTCTGTTATATCGGAACGCCAAGTGTTGTATTTACGGCATATGGTTCTACGATAAAGACGAATGTGTTAGAGTGGCCACAAAACTAAATTCTTTGGTTAAGGAGTCTATTAAGCAAGCGCCTGCCGAGAACATCTCGCAGACTCCAGCTTATAGCTCAACGCCTTCAAACCCTCCTGTAGATATATTCGGCATGCTGAGTAAGGCCCAAGATGATTTCAATTCCAATAAGGGTATCATGGCGGGTAAGAGTGATGCCACGCCGTCCCGAGGGCAGGATATGGCGTCTCAGAGTGTGATGGACTTTTTTGCGAAGGCAGGCGGCGGTGCCGCTGTGCAAATGCCTGCAGTGTCATCACTACCATCTCCTGGTATCTTTGGCCCACGGCCCAACGACGTACGAGAGGGTCCTGGCCTCCTCCAGAGGCTCATGAGCAACCCAGCTCACTCCGTTGAACATATAGAGAAGCAACAGCGCTCAGTCACTCCACAAGAGGTCCACAGCGCCAATGGTAACATCTCTTTAGATTCCTCATTGAGACAAACTAGCGGATTCCAATTGAAATCGACTCCAATTGAGAAAAACTGTCAACCTCAAAACCAACAGAGGATATCTGGTATGAAGAAAGGTCAACTGCTGGGTGGACTAGACTCCAATGGACCTATGCCTTTGGAGAATGAATTGAATTTAATGCATATATCTTCACCAAAGCCTACATCCCCACCAGCAGCTTATTTGAACCAATCCCAGGATATTAGCTTTTTAGATAAGGGAATTTTTCCTTTGAACAACTCCCTCCCATCTCAGTCTAAGCCAGCGTTGATGCCTCCGACTATGTTTACTGCGAGTGCTGGGGAAACCCACGCTCCTGAGCCTCTGAACAGGAACCAGCTCCTCCAAGCCTTCAACTACCTGCTGAAACATGACTCCGACTTTGTCAACAAGCTGCATGAAGCCTACGTAAAGTCCTTTTCAGAGAAGACATTCTCCGTGTCATAAAACCTCATTCTTAGTGACTAGCAACTGAAGTGGCCAGTTGTTGCAATGTACAGTTCTAATTTGAAGTATAAATCCTCTGGAACATGTTGTGTAGATTCCTAGTTTTGTAGAAACTCATTGTTTGGACAGACTATTCGTAATAAGTTTTAACCTTTGACTGTCTATACTTGTATAAAGAATGAATTTTAGTGACATGCTTTAGTCTTGAGTCTTGTTAATGATTTCTTGGAAAGCTGTTTGTGATATTTGTATTGGCTTCTTAGGTTTCAGCTAAATCTGACAACATCTAAACTATTGTATCTAGTTTAGTTTCTATGTTAGTTCATTGCAATATTAAAATAATTCGGAAGGAATTTCAATGACAATACTTATTTTTCTAAGGTATTTTATCTCTTATGGATGTTTAAAGTTTATTAGCTTATTTATGTTGGTTGCAATGGACTTGAGTAAGGACATCTAGTTATTTGTTTGTATTAAGGACTGCAAAAATTTGCTATAACTTTACAAGAATTACCTAAAACCTGTGCACCGTAGTTATTTATGCATCAGTTGTTAGCATTATTGTATGTTTACGAAATTGATGTTTGGTAGTGAACCGTCATTGCTAACTCCCACGAGTTGAGATTGTTCATTTAAACTTATTCTTTCATATTACAGGGCGATTCTGAATCTAGTTGGATATTAATCCTATTTCTATTGTCTCTTGTAATTTAAATGTCATGTAGAAATATTTTGGTTATGCCCAAAATGAGATTACCCCCTTTGCCTACCAATGTTGGTTTTGAATTAAAAAGATTTGTTTTAGAGTTTTTTAAAGTGCTGTGTCTTCAAACAGACTCAACAGTTGTATGTAAAGGGGTTAACAAGGGAGCCAGTTTTGCCAACCACTTTAATTACTTTGAAATGTGAGAATGTGGATGCCTTATCAGATTATTCCATAACTGACTTGTGTCTTTGTAATTTATAGCTGGCTCTCTTTAAAAAGTTTCATTACTTTATCAAGTGTAGTTTACATCTTTTGTTAAAGTGTATAAATAATACTTTGAATTCTTGAAGAATTCACATGGAATATGTCACCTATTTCCTTAATAACACCATGAAATTATGGTTGAAGGCCGGATAAAATCATTGGTCGACAAATTATAATTGGAAAACGAAATGATACAAAAAATGGCTGTTGACTATGTGTATGATACTTGATATCCTATATTTTGCTGTACAGGGAGCATATAAAACATTTTGAAGACTAATTTTGGCCTACAAAAGTAAAGCAATATTAAATCGATTCCATAGTACCCTGTCATTTATTATTTCACCATGCTCCCTAATTTAAAATCTCCAGTTTTTTTGTTATGTAATAAACCAATGTTGGACAATTCTAATTACATCAAAATAGTCTCAAATTAAAGGGTTCATGAATTATTTTTTCTTTTATTTCATAAAAATACCTTTACCGTTTAGTAGACTTACATCTTTTTTTTAGATTCTTAAGCAAAAATTTGTTTTTTACTAAAACGTGGAATTTTCTGTATGTTCGTTTTTTTCCTTTTAATGCTTCAACTACTGAACCCATTTCGACGAAGTTGCCATTTCTAATCCCAAGAGTTCCATAGCAGGACATAAAACACTCTTTATTAAAAAAAAAACCTGTTTAAAAACTAAAAGAACTACGAAACTGGTTTTGACTGTGAAGGTTTCGGGTGCTGTGCTTACCTGTTGGCGTTGGGAATATTGATGTGATGTATGTATGTAACTTCTCAGGCATTATATTTATACATTATTGTGTGTACAGCTGTATTCTTACATAATATGTTAGCACTATAATCATTCGTGACCATCACAACTGTTTTTACCGTTCCATCGATTACTGATATGATTTGATTTTAGGGTTCCATACTTCAAAAATAACCCTTATGAGGACTTCGTTGTCTGTCTGTCTCAAGCGAAAAATGGCACGCCCTATTATTCAAACAATCGACGGTTTAGTTCAAGCGCTATTCATTTATTTATAAGACTATTTTAGTAAATTCTTATCCAACTCCTGCGCAACATAACTTGTGATTTTCAAGCAAACATGGTCAAGGGTGTTACGTAACGTTCAGAGGGGGAGGGTGTGCAGAAAAAAGTTCCTTTAGGGATTCGTTTGGGAGTATGAATAAAAAAAACAGAAAATACCTCATTAATTTGAGAAAGGGAAATATGAGCTGGTAAATATAAAAATAAAAACATAGTTACTAATAATCATACTTATATATTACAGAACCATGTGTATCCAGTTATCATAATTAAACTTCGACCTTATGTACAACTCCTTAGAGGTCAAATTTCACAATTTTAGAAACATCGTAACAAATACACGACTATTATCTCACATCGACCTATAACTATATTACTTTAACTATTTGGTTTAAAACAATGAGGAATTACCTATTAAGTTTTTTTAGAAACATTTGTTTAACAGGTCTTATAATCTCTTATTTCTTCATTCGGAAACGATCACAAAACAAACACTTAATACAAGGAAAAAGTAATAACCAAAGATTTTAAGGAATTCAAATTTGCAAAATATGTATTCTGATATTTGCCATTGGCTGCAGATGTAGACTGTATCAGTCAAACAATAGTACATTGAGTATCTAGGGGAGGAAATGGAACATTATTAACGAGAGGCTGTTAGAAGCCCGACGCCGCAGGCGGAG
>BHDV01006789.1:430031-467169 GCA_005406045.1 Adoxophyes honmai
AACTCCCGCGGTTACAATTTAGGCCTTTGTACTAAAGGATACGCTCTTGTAATAACACCATTGACGAGCAAGTGTGATGAAATAATGTATACATTTATAGACTATTAAGCTTTGAACCATTTGTGTGATATCATTATGAAACTCGGCACGGCTCATTTGCAGATACTACTCTTACTTGGTTTTGGCCAACCACATACGTTGGAGTTATGACGAGAGCGACAAGACTCTCCGCGCCTATCTTCATCCCCCTTTGTCGTCATGCACCTCATTTTACATCTGATATAGACCACTGAATTTGGAAAAATAACTAATCTATTATCTATTTTGTCACAATTTATTTCATTGTTACGACTCGATTAGCAAATATTACAACATTAAGACTGTGAAACAGTTCTAAAAATGGCCTCTTTAGATAATACAAATACATAGAATTCTAGTCTGAAACAACGCTCAGCGTCATAGAATGAATGAGAGGGTATCGTTTGGTTATTAAGTTCATAACTGAAAGATTAAAGTAAGTACATACTTCGAAATTGAATTCTGTTGGCGCTAGCATCGCGTGCGCATCGCACTCGCAGTGTTGCCAAGTTATCGATTTTGTCACTAAAAATTATTTTATTAAAAGTCAGACATTGTACGATATTGCGTTGATACGTTTTTTAACTGTAATTTACTTATCAAGACATTTCATAGTTCTTACTGCACCTAATACCTAATGTTTCACAGCGCCAGTGACCTCTGGCACCTCTCCTAGACAGTTTCTAGCGATTTTTGATTTTGGGTCTACTTGAACTTCTAGGCGATGGCAACACTGCGCACTCGGGAATTAAGTTATTGGTACATTTTTTACTCTAGTGCCAAGTTTGATTAAGTGATAGATTTCGAATAGGGTTCGAGTTACAACAGGTACCGAAAGTTGTACCGAAGACTCAAATATTTAACTACCGCCATTTTATTTTTGCTAGTTCCTTAAAGTCGTATGTGGCGTGACTTTCACCCCATGCCCTTTGCGTCCTTATCGAATAAAGCAAGATAAACAAGGACGCAGCGACCATCATTTCTTCTCAAACCAACCAGGTATACAATCTTGAATACTAATATGCAACAATATCAATATTACAACCTAAAAAAACCAGGGAACACGAAAAACTGCACAAATAAAACAAAAACGGCAAGTTTTAACGTTTAATTCTTTGAACAGTGCAAATAGGCTCCATTTCTTTGTACAAAATGCATATTAGTAAACAAAATCGATTAAACATCATTCCGGCCACAGGAACAGCCGGCAGCCCTTAGCACGGCACCACGCGGGATTGAGAACCTGTCATTCTGACGTCTCTAGAGAGACAGGTATCTCGACTCGCGTATTAAAGTGCTAAGCCATCTGCCGGATTTTCCTTGAACCATGACCTTCTATTCCAACAGAATCAGTATACTTTATACATGATTTTAAGTAGCGCACTACCCTATTGTCATAATCATAATCCCATTCCATCACGACGGGACTAAAAAACGAGTCCCGCGAAGTGATTTGCCGACATCGAAAAAATTTAGTCATCGAAATTCGGTTTCTACAGTACAAAACAATTAATTTCCATTTTAAACGCTAAATAAAAAAAAATAGAGATCGTTTTTAAACATACCGAGGACTGGGCAAACCACTGAAGGATTCAGTGAGTGCTAACATTATTTACAGGTTATTTATTTAATACACTGGGAGGTAAATGTCACGGCATTTATTAAGTAGAAATGGCAAAAGTTCCTGTCAAATTCAGTGTTGCCAGAATTTAAAGCTAAAATTGACCTTACGATATGAAACTTCATTAATAAATTTTATTTCTTGCTTTAGTTTTTACATTATGATTTATGACATGATTTAAACTGACCCCTTTGCACAAAACTAAAGTGTCTCCCATTTATTGCCACTGACGCTAATTGGCGTCAAAATTAAATAGCATATCAGGCGATCGGCATCGTATGACCAAAACACTGCCATATCTACTTAATAATATCTGTGGTCGCATTATTTAAAAACATTATTTCCTAAAATTCAATTAAAATTTGCGTTAGTGTGGCAAATCTTTGACACCTAGTTTTCTGGAGGCTTGTAGGGATTATTCGACACATATGCCATGTGTTTTATTTTAGTTTATTATTGTTGATTATGGTGATAATTCAATGGGGTATGTATAAATATATATCAGTGATGATGTCGCACTGTGCGAGCGTGAGGGCAATATTACTGCACGCGTGCGACAGAGATAGCTATTTTGCTGTGCTCCGAGACCGGCCTTTTGAAGCTACAGATAAAAAAATAGGGCTTTTTAAATACCAAAATAACGCAGCACAAAGTTGTTAAAAAAAAACGAATACTAAGAAAAAAGGCCCACTACAATGGTATAGTTATAGTTGATTCCCGAGTGTCTAAAAAAGCGTAACTATTATTTAGAGAACATAATGACGTATGGGTTCCGAGGGATGGCCAGAGGAGCAGGGGCAGATCCAAAGAGTAGATGGCGAGAGAATGGCGAGGCCTTTGCCCAGCAGTGGGATACACTATTAGGCTAAAAAAAAATTATTTGACTAGTAAAAAAAATAGGTTAACTTTTATAAGGCGAAAAAATCAATGTGTACCCTTTATATCGCTACATTGGGATATTTAAATAGTTTTAATCGTTACCTCGCAAAACTAGTGAGCCTTTAAGTAAATTTAAACAAAGCTATGTGACTCAAAACAGCCAAGCTGGCTTAGCACAGCAAGGCGCGAGTAGAGATGCGCGCGAGATAGACTATACCTGTCACTGTCTAACTAGAGACGCCAGAAAGTGACAGGTAGTCTTTCCCGCGCGCGAAACGACTCTCTCATGTTTCTGTGCCAAGCCAATTTAGATTGGCTTTTTACTGAATCACACGGTAGTTTGTTTACATTTCATTAAACAAACTATAAGTAAATTCATCTGCCAATTAAAACTAAATACATCGCTCGGTAATTTAAGATCGCTCGGCGAAATTAGTGGGGGTAATCGGCGCATCGGAGGCAGGGAGGTGAAGTGACGTAAGCCAAAGATACATTAGGCGACATGTCGAGCGATGTAGCGCGACGTCGCCGGACATCGTTCGACATGTCGCGCGACTTATATCCGCGTATGTACACGTGTCGCGCGACATGTCAAGCGATGTCCGGCGACGTCGCGCTACATAGCTCGACATGTCGCACGACAAATGTAGCCTAATGTACCATCGACTCAATTGATTCCTGACCCACCATAGAACCTATTCACAGTGAACGTCATAGTGACATTGCATTGCTTGACAAAGGAAATGTTTTATGACGTTTATTGTGACAACGTTGTGCGGTGGGTCAGGAATCAGTTGGTTCGATAGTATCTTTGGCTTGATCTACCAATAACGTGCCCACCCCTCGCTCCTCGGATACCGAATAGACCTAAAAATTGATTACTGCGCCTTCTACTTTTACCGATCGATCTTAACTCTAAAATTTAATTGACTTTGAGAAAATAATGTTTTTAATACGCAAATTATTACTATTGTTAGTTTGAGCAGCACCTCATAAGTTTTAAGTAGATTTTGAATGAATCCTAGCGGAGATAATGCTTCATATAAAAGTATTACAATTAGTTCATTTGATTACGAAAATGGTACAACCGATGAGGTGCATCGTTTAGTATATTTTGTTTTAGTTCAGGTGGGTTCACTCTATTGCTGGTTTAACTCTAAAACGGGGCATCGTCTATCTCACTCGCACAGTTTAGAGCGAGACACAACGATTAAGAATATGTACTAACTTTCATACAAATATTGTTTGCATTAAATCCACGACCTTGTCAATGTTTATATGTTGATTTCTGATAATTGTAATACACTACAATTTTCATTTGTCATTTTCTAATATCGGAATCGATTGCACTCTTGATTCTGATAGGATGACACGCTTTTTTACAAAAGAAAAAAGGATATGTATAAGTATTTAACACTTTTTTTGTGAACACTGATTTTCAAGGACACAAATGAATGGTATTTCACTTACGTAATATAAACAGAAAATCAATTCATCCTTACTAATATTATAAATCGGAAAGTGAGTTTGTTTGTTCCGCTTTCACGTCGTAACTACTGAACCGATTGCTTTGAAATTTTGCAGACGTAAAGTTAGAAGTCCGGATTAAATAATAGGATACTTTTCATCCCGGAAAAAAATGATGTTCCCGAGGGAATATTCGCTTTATACCGCAATATAACCGAATTCCACGCGGGCGAAGCCGCGGGCGGAAAGCTAGTACTGAAATAAAACGGATACATTCACATTTTTATATTGAAATTAGCTCGAAGTTTTTCAGGCTAATTAGTGACGCATATTTCCGTACGAGTCTCACCGTAGTTTTACGGTTAAAATAGTAAGATAATTTTATATTCAAGTGAAAACTTAATCAGTTTCCCTCTATTTTTTTTATACCAAAAGGAATACAAGTAAATAGATCAGCATCGCCTAGACTAAAGCAACGCTAGACAGATTGCAGCTACATTGCCAACCCAGAGGCTTAAAGAAATCTGTATGTTTGAATTCATTCATTACGTTTTTTTAAGGCGGCGGGAAAGAAGTTATGGAGGTGCTACATCGCGCAAACGCAACCACTACCAGTGTCATTAACGAAATCAATAAAAAAACAAACAATATTTGTATGAATCCGTCCTAGCGCACGTCGCTCTCTAACATCAATAGGTATACGATACCTACATAATAGTATAAGCGTTCACTTTTCAAGTACGAAAAACACAAAAACTTAAAAACAAACGTATTCATCTACAGTTTAAATCTATATGTATAGAGTAAGCGACAAACGGCGTAGTTTTTTTTTAACGAGTGAAATAAATAGTCCCGGCCGCGGTCGCCCATTTTGTACATAAGCCGTCCACATCTGAAAAAAAAAAGAAACACTTCTTTATTATACATGTAAGTCGAATACAATGTTCTATGGTGGGTCAGGAATCAATTGGTTCGATGGTACCATCGCGAAGGATTGTGGAGCCACTTACCTATGTTTGTAACTTGGTCGTGTAATACTAATCCAATAGCTGAAATCTAGTCAGTCATATCGGTAATGATTACACGTCTAAATTGCGAACAGTGGCAAGTGGCTCAAAAATCCCGGTTCGCGACTGTACATACATATATAAAAACACGCCTGTATTCGCATATATATGCCAGTTTGCACCTTTTCATACGTAACGTCATTGTGACGTATCATACTAAGGAGCCATCCACAAAGTATGTCACACTTTCAAGAGAGGGAGCGAGAGGGTGTCATTTGTTTGATTTGTGACACTAGAACAAAATTACTGTAATTGTAACAGTTAAAAGGGCTTTAATAGAAACAAAAGTTAATTGATTCCTCTTAAAAGGTAATTTTCGTATACGAAGGAACACCTCTCCATTTCTTCCGTGGATGTCATAAGAAGCGACTAAGGAAATACGTTTAGGCGTCTTTTAGGCGACAGGCTAGCAACCTGTCACTATAACACCTCTCTCATCTTTACAAACCTAAAACTATGCTAGAAGTGGCTGCGAAGCGTGATATAGTCATAATCATGGTTTTGTCTGTCACGTGTCGTGTGCTCTGCCTACCCCATTCGGGAATACAGGCATGAATGTTTGTATGTATGTATGGTTATTGGTTCTGTACAGTTTCTGTGACAGTGACGATTGACATTTATAAGTGACAAACCACAAATGGTTTGGCGGGACTGGGTGGCCATTATCATCTGTTTAGAGAAGCTTTTCCATGTGTATGGTGCATACCATTGATTCCCAAAGTGGGCGACAACGCCCCCTTGTGGGCGCTGCAGGCCTAAAGGGGGGCGGTAAGAGACTCGGAAAAAACATCGGGGTGTTGTGTGTTTTAGTGGTTTTGAAGTAGGTGAAAAAATGGGTGAAAAATTGTTAGAACATTTCATGGAATCTGATTCTGATTATGTGACTTATTTCAAGGATGAAAAGTGTACTTTCCCGTGTGGTGCCGGGTTAGAATAGCACCTCCCCCTTTCTTCCCGTGGGTGTCGTAAGAGTCGACTCTGGGAAAGGGTTAGTGTATTGTGGACGATGAGCTAGCAACTCGTCACTGCAATATCACGTTTAACCATCTGGTTACCCTGAATTTGCTAAACGTGACCCTGGATTTTTGAATTCATGTGCTCTGCCTACCCCCCATGGGAATACAGGCGTGAGAATATGTATGTATGTATGTATGAAAAAATGGGGGGCGCTAAAATGTAATTTATTCTCAAAGTGGGCAGTAGACAAAATAAGTTCGGGAACCTCTGGTGTATTGTATACTCACACACTACCACAGCCGGTGCAGATGCAGGTTGCGCGAGAGCACGGAGCGCACGTCGTGCGTGAACCGCAGCGCGTCCAGCACCGGCAGCAGGTTCAGCAGCGCCGCGTCCAAAGGGTCCGAGAACCACGACTTGATCGGTATCGCGTTATCTGTGGACGGTAAAAAAAGTTTGCTGTGTTAGACCCCGTTCCCACCGCGTCGGGCGCCCGCACGATTTTTAATCGGGTCTCGGTGCCTCTGTTCACACTGGCCGGCTGTCGGCCCGATTTTTAATCGGTGTCGGGGACTCTATTCACACCAGTCGGCTGCCGGCCACGACAATGTCAATGCGCGAACGCGACGCGGGGTCGGCCCGACATCCGATTTCATGTGAACAGCGCGCCCGGCACGATTTTTTATCGGCGTGCGGGCTCGCTGAACGCCCGACATTTTGTCGGATCCGATTGTCGAGCGTATGTGAACAGCTCCATATAAAATGTACTGCGGCTACGACACCCGATTAAAAATCGTGCGGGCGCCCGCCGCGGTGGGCACGGGCTCTAAGTAGTGTTGTGGAAATGCCGTCAAACTGCCGAGAAGATAGCGTAAAAATTGGCAGATGATATTTTAAATAAAGTACATTTTTATGGGTAAAATTAAATTAAAAACTGACAAACGCATTAATTTAATGATAATTTATCACTTTAAAGTGTGTTTTTTTGGTTGATTTTTTAATTTTCTGTGTGTTTTTTTTTTTAAAACGATTTGTTGTTTTGAAAGTATGAAATAAAACTGTATTAATAATCTGATTCATCTCACACTAATGGTAACAGTTTAATATGTAGTTAGACAGTTTTTGGTATAATATAGGGTTTTATTTATGTGATTATTTTCAATATCCGCAAATACCGAAATCCCGCGGGTTTAAAAATTCCCGTAAATACCGATATTGAATTCAGGCCGCGGGATTGGTAGTAGCTCCATTGGCGGAAGGCCATAATGTTCGTTACCGACCACTATAAAGCTAGTATCTCACCTGGGAAGTCCCGGTAGGCGCCGGGCGAGTTGTCCAGGATAAATACCCTGTTGAGGTCATCGCATATTGATGACAAGTTCTTCGTGTACGAGCCGTGCTCCGCCGTGCAGTGTTGTCTGTGGACCGGACATAAATGTCAGATAATTTAATTCCGATCAGTTGTAACTAAAAACAGGAAATTTCTTGGCAATTTTGAGACGCGACTCTCTCGCTTATCTCGCGCGCGACTAGGCCTCGCTACTTGTGCTAAGCTGGCTTAGGCTGCCTGTCCACTATGAGCGAGATAAAAATTATACATACATACATACATAGAATCACGCCTGTATTCCCAAACGGGGTAGGCAGAGCACACAAAACGGTACATAGACAAAACAATGAATATTTCACGTTTTGTAGCCACTTCTAGCATATTACACTTTTTAGGGTTTAAGGTGGCAGGTACAATAGTGACAGGTTGCTAGCCTGTCGCTTAACCCATTAATGGTCAAAATGAAACTAGCAGAGATTCATCAAAAATTTGTTGATTTTATAATTAAAGAGGATAAAAGGAATTAGGAAATGAGAAAAAAAAAAATTTTTTTTTTAGGCATTTTTGCGAGTTTTCTCACCTTTTCGGTAGAGTTTGGAGCGACGTTATTGTCGACAAGGTGGAGATTTATTTATTATTATAAAACTGTACCCAATCATATTACATTTAGCGTCAACAATTTAAATTTTTCCCTTAATTTTAAGTGTTCCCAAATTGGCACAGTGACCAAGAATGGGTTAAAATATACCTTGACCTTCCTTAGTCGCCTCTTACGACATCCACGGAAGAAATGGAGAGGTGTTATTCTAAACCCGACACCACACGGAGTTAAAAAGCCTGATAGCAGCAGTGGTGATAAAAATTGACCAATAGAATTGCATAAAATCTCTGCTCCTCTTCAGTGGATGCATTCTATTGGTGGATTTTTATCTCGCTCAGCGCTCCGCTGCCTTGCTCCGCTCCAGTGGACAGGCAGCCTTAACCTATTCCCTCAGGCCTCTTTTCCACGGACGGTTTTTAGCCGTAAAAAACTACGGTTAATTAACCGTGTGTAGACACGGTCGTCAGTGTTGTATGGTTCACTATGGACGCTTGTTGACGGACACGGCAGAACTACGGCCCGGCGCCGTCAACAAGCCGTCCATAGTGATCCATACAACACTGACGACCGTGTCTACACACGGTTAATTAACCGTGGTTTTTTGCGGCTAAAAACCGTCCGTGGAAGAGGCCTCAGTGGCCTGTGCCGTCCACGGGAGACACGGTACCTGTAAAACCGTCGGCGCAGGATCCCGCGGCCGTTGTCCAGCTTGTCGGCGACGGCGGCGCCGTAGATCTCCATGGACGCCGTGAACACCACCAGCTCGTACCATTGGGACACCTGGGACAAGGCATTAGCGTTAATAAACATACATATCGAACATACATATAAACATACATATTGAAGGTTAACTGGTAGAGATCCCCTCGGGGATAAGTTCGCCTTTGTACGTAAGTTACACTGTTGTTCTGTAATATTATTCTATGTAATTGTTTTATGTGCGATAAAGAGTCATACAACAACAACAACATATTCTCACGCCTGTATTCCCAAGAGGGGTAGGCTGAGCATATGAATTCAAAAATCCAGTGCCGCGTTTAGCAATTCCAGGGTTATCAGATGGTTAAATGTGATATTGCAGTGACAGGTTGCTAGCCCATCGCCCACAATACACTAACCCTTTCCCAGAGTCGACTCTCACGACACCCACGGGATGAAAGGGGGAGGTGCTATTCTTATCGGGCACCACACGGGTAATAAATAAAAATTATCCTAAAATATACCTCAAGCTACTTCCTTAGTCGACTCTTATGTATGATATACATACATACACATCATCATCATCAGCCTATATACGTCCCACTGCAGGGCACAGGCCTCCTCTCAGTATGAGAGGGTTTGGGCTATAGTTTCCGCGCGGGCCCAGTGCGGATTAAGAACTTCACACCCAGCGTTGAATTACTTCGTCGCTGTGTGTAGGTTTCCTCACGATGTTTTCCTTCACCGAATAGCTCGTGATAAATATCAAATTCGATATTGCACATAAATTCCGAAAAATTCAGAGATGCGAGCCCGGGATTTGAACCCACGACCCTCTGCTTGAGAGGCCACAGTTCGAACCGCTGGGCTACCACGGCTACATACACATAATCACGCCTATGTTCCCAAATGGGGTAGGCAGAGCATACGAAACGCGTCAACCATGATTCTGACTATTTTGGCCTTAGCAGCCACTTCTAACATCATTTTAGGTTTGAGAGATGGAAGAGGTACAATAGTGACAGGTTGCTAGCCTGTCGCCTAAAACTAAAACCTATTTCCATTGTCGCCTTTTACGACATTCATGGAAGAAATGGAGAGATGTTATTCTATCTCAACACCACAAAAAGTCGGTCACTATTCTGCTCTTCACTAAAAACAAAAATAAACCTCGATTAAATATAATTCATACAAATTTTTAATTTAACGTATATGGGAGCTATAGTCTCCATTCATAAATGTTCGAGAATGAAACAAAAACAACTGAATGGAGCAAAAGCATAACATGTGCACCGCATGTGGCATGCCAACGGCACATTACATAAACAACTTATTTTAATGTAAGTCTGGTGTTAGACATTATATTTTTATACAACACTAACTTATGAATAAAAACATAGTTCTCAGGATAAAATACAGCCACAATATGCTTTGCATAGCTTTGAGACAAAGGATTGTCTACTTAAAACAACCTTTTTGTATACCGTAATCATTCACTGTCGCCCATTTATAACCTGTCTTACCATCCGCGCCAGAACACAACAGTGCGAGCTCTGCTGCTTTGCGGTAGAATTACCCTCCTCATGGTCCAATCAAGTCAAAAATGTGGTAATGAATAAAGAATTACACTTCTCCATTTCTCCCGCGAATGTCGTAAGAGGCGACTAAGAAAATAGGTTAAGGTACGTTTTAGAGGCCCCGCACACTGGCCACTCAGTGGCGGCCACACTTGAGCGTCTAGTGGCCGCCACAAGCTGCGGACGCGTTTCTCCATACATTTTATACTGCATCGGCGCACACCGAGCGTTTGAGTGGCCGCGTTCGAGCCACAAGCTGCGGGAGTAAAAAAAGTGGCGGCGTGTAGTGGTCTGACTGAACCACTGGTGGTCGCGTTTAGTGGCGGCGCTTAGTGGCCGTAATGTGCGGGGTCTCTTAGGGTCTCCCTTAGTCGACGCCGTTTCGGCAAAACGCGGGTAGAATAAGCTTTATGTCAACGCAATAAAGGCAAATAAGACGTCAATTAGCTCGGCTAGATATGCCGAGAATGGCCGAACCAATCGACGTCTTGTTCGCCCTTATTGTGTTGACATCTAGCTTTTCTACCCGCGTATTGCCGAAACGGCGTCGGCTAATGTGGAGAGACCCTTAGGCGGCAGACTAAAAACTTGTCATTATTATGCCTCCTCCATCTAAGATGAACTAAAATTGTGCTAAAACTAAAAGTAGCCACGGGAAGCAGTCACTGTTTTGTCTAAAGACGACAGGAGACCGCGACAGTCACTTGACTGTATGCAACAGTATGAGCGGCTATACGCGAGCGAGACCGAGACGGGAGACAGAGACGCGAGACGGGAGACAGCGAGACGGTCGCTGCCCAGGACAAGTAGTGTCTCGTGTCGCGCCCACTGCATACGTGTTTTTATTGAAAAAATTAGTACTTTCTCCGAGGAAGTACGCGAAACACTAATCGAGCTGATCAGACAGCATCCTCCAATATTATAATGGACGATTAGAGTCCCACAAAGACGAAAATTTAAATGACAATATTCCGAATTTTATATTTTCTCTACTTCTTCTTCGTCGTAAGAGTCGACTCTGGGAAAGGGTTAGTATATTGTGGGCGATGGGCTAGCAACCTGTCACTGCAACATCACGTTTAACCATCTGGTTACCCTGAAATTGCTAAACGTGGCACTGGATTTTTGAATTCACGTGCTCGGCCTACCCCTCTTGGGAATACAGGCGTGAGAATAAGTATGTATGTATTCTGCTTTTAGGAGTTCCGCTATTCTTTTTCGGATATCTATCATGACACAAACACAACTGGCTACACTAAAACACCCTCCGATTCTGACGTCTCGGTCTCGAGCTACAGTGGATGCATAGAGACCGAGACACTTGTCGCGGTCTCCTGTCTCGGTCGCGTGTCACTGTCGCGGCGCGAACCGCTGCCTAACCCTTTAACGACCATGGGGACACCGGTGTCCCAAATAGAAATAATACAATATAACAGTTATTGAGAAGCTTATTTTACCTTTCGTTAAAAAAATAGTTTCTGGACGTACGATTTTCATTTTATATGCTAGCACCAACACAAAATTAATCATAGGGACATCGCTGTCCAATAAATTACAAAAAAAAAAAGTTGACTTTATAATTCTTTTTTTTTTGACCTTAATAAGTTAATATAAATAGGTAGGTACCTAAAATACTTGCATAAGGTCTCATAACCTTATGGTCCTGAAAGGGTTAAGAGCGTGCAAACACAATTCGGCGATTTTGATGTTTTTCAAATGCTTTACAAAGCTATAAATCCATAAGTTTTTAAAGAAAAACTACTGTAACATATAAATAAACTCTTTTTCTAGGGATTAACGATGAATATTATTTTATTAGCAACACAGATTTCTTTTACTTAACCAATTTGTTGAAGGGTTTTTACAAAAATACGCGTCAGAGCTGTCTTTCACTTGAAAAATTTCTATTAAAATTTACCACAAACGATATAAACTTGTTATTATCTGATAGACAATATAGTCTTTTAAGGAATAACGGCGTTACATGAATCAAATGATTGGTTTTAAACTTTTTATTATTCAAATATCATTTGACAAAATTTCAAAATAGAACCATTACTTTATTTTTTTCCTCATTGATTTTAATGTAATTACAAATGAAACAATTTTATTGTAAATTTACAGAATATGTTTAGTGTAACCATATTTTTTTTCATGGCTAAATAAAAGTTAATTTATTTTTCACGATTTTTTAATTTAAACATTGGTCCAAAACCACTAAGGTCAGGTGGGGGAAGAGAAACGCAGGGGTAAGAGGGTACTACAGACCATACTCACTCATAACTCGACGAGTTATGGTCTGTGGTGCCTCTTACCACTGCCCTGCCCCTG
Organism: Adoxophyes honmai; assembly: GCA_005406045.1. Classification (NCBI taxonomy): domain Eukaryota; kingdom Metazoa; phylum Arthropoda; class Insecta; order Lepidoptera; family Tortricidae; genus Adoxophyes; species Adoxophyes honmai. Next base: position 442,639 of record BHDV01006789.1, read on the forward strand.
AGTTTCTCTTCCCCCACCTGATCTTATATTACGTTCGTAAATAATGTTTGTGCCCTCTTAAGTAAACCAACACTCACAATGTCCAAAAAGTAGTCGACGTGCGGCCGCTTGTGCACGAAGAACCTGACAGGGTGCTTGTCTATGGTCACTTTGAGCACGAAGTCCGGCGGCGTGCCGGGCTTCACCGTCGGCCGGATCATCGCGTCGTGGTGGGAGTGGATGAGCGTCTCATCCAAGTCGAGGACCAGCATTTTTCTTCGCACTAGACCTGGAAAGGCCAGGAAAGGCGGGTGCTGCGTTAGTGCAGGGTTTTTCAAACTTTCGGCTCTGCGAACCCCTGTTAACAGACTTTCGGAACAACTAATGAACACCCCCCCCCCAGAAAAAAAAATCATGTGTGGAAGAAAATAAGGTTTTTATTAGGTAACACATAAAGTTCCAAAAGAAATGTCTTTGTAATATTAATGTGATAGGTGTGCTTGTTTCTTGTCGCAAATGGATTGAATGCTAGTAGTAATTTTGCACAATTTCAACCGTAATTCTGACTCGCTTTCTGTATTCTGATCTTGTCGCGAACCTCCTGCTGTTTGCGTACCCCACTTTGAGAAACCCTGGGTTAGTGGATCCCCATATGATTGATGTTCATTTGAACAAGGTCGATTTCCCCTTACCCCGCTTGTACCCGTGTGGTGCCGGGTTAGAATAGAACCTCCCTTTCTTCCCGTGGGTGTCGTAAGAGTCGAGTCTGGGAAAGGGTTAGTGTATTGTGGGCGATGGGCTAGCAACCTGTCACTGCAATATCACGTTTAACCATCTGGTTACCCTGAAATTGCTAATGTGGCACTGGATTTTTGAATTCATGTGCTCTGCCTACCCCTCTTGGGAATACAGGTGTGAGTATAAGTATATGTATGATTTCCCCTTGCCATAATATTATGACATTGAGTGGCTCCCTTAGGGCCAGTTCACACTGAGACGCGACGCGACGCAGCGCGCACATTTTTAATAGCGCAACTTAAAATATACTTGACTATGCGATAAGGTTTACATTTCATTGTGATAATTAAGAGTATGTTTGCCTCGCGCGCCTGTGCGTAATGAAATGTGAACCTTATCACATTGTAAAAAAGTATATTTTGAGTTGCACTATTAAAAATATGCTAGAAGTGTCTGTCGAATGTGAAATTCAAATAGTCATGGTTTTGATTATGGGAATTTTTGTGTGCTCTGGCTGATGTATGTATGTATGTACATGTTGGCTGAGCGTCTAGAACAGCGGTTCTTAACCTCCACCAAAATACAAAAATATTAAAAGCCCGCGACCCAATCAAACATTAAAAACAAATGACATGCAGTGATTACGATTTGTTTTTCAAAAAATCTCGCGGGTCCTGCGAGGCTGCGATCCATCTTGATATGGCCCGCGACCCAAATTTGCGTCGCGACCCGAGATTAAGAAACGATGGTCTAGACTGCCCCATGACAGAGCATTGAAAAAAAAGTGATGATTTTTATATGATGGTGCTTATAATAAACCATTTTTTATTTTTATACATTTACTTTTATAGTATGTTACTTGTTGCTACGGAACCCTTCACGGGCAACTCCGACTCGCACTTGGCCGCGTTTTATAGAGTCGAATTTTGTCTATCATATGTTATAATTTGAAGATAGTATATGTAGAAAAAATGGTTGTTTAATGCAATACATGGGGCATGACAAGTCTTCAAAAACAGTAGTAGAATTAATATTATTCAGTCTACATACAACACAATGCTGCAGCAGAAATTGATATCATATTATAAAATAGTTTCCATTTTATGCACGCCTCACATAATAAGTTTACTATTTATCCTTTTCAATTTTATTCTATGTAAAATTTGCCTATTTGCCTCTGTAGAAATCTAGCTCTCAAATGGATTTACATATTGTTTATTTGTATGCGGAATTTTTACTTAAAAACAATTTTCCTTATAGTGGTTCTTAGGTAACTTGGAATGTAATTGGATAAGTAAATAAATAAATTTTGAAAAAATTGCTGTTTGAAACTGACTATTTTAGTGTCCATGAATTTTTAGTCACATTTTTTGAATGAAGAGTTGATTTTTATGCATTTTAAAACTAAAGAAAAAAGTTTTCATCAAACTGTGCTATTGTACAATGGACAGCACAAGGATATATCATATATCAGGATACTGTGGATACAAAAGTGTTTCCACAAAAACCCAAGGGGACAGGTTGTAACATATTTAAAATATGCGCATATGAAAAAGCCTGTCTGAGCATGAATAACAATTGCTATGGCAACCTATGGAAAAAAACTGAATCCTTTTATGAGATGATTTGAATACAGTCCACAAGTGAATAGTGTAGCCGCATTTGAAATTTGTTTTGATTCAAAAGTTTTGAGGTATGTGTGACACTTGTGAAAAATTGTCTGAAACTGGAGACATTTTTTTTATTTAAGATTTTTAAGGGAAACAATTAAAGTGCTTGTATCTATGTTGTATCTACTAGTATATGGCATGGGTACTCCCAAAAATGATAGGATTGCCTTAGGCATGCAAAAGGTTAATACAGCTGGCTAATTGTTAGAAATTCTTATTAGCATATAGAATGCCTTTTAGATAAGAAATTGTTTAAAACGAAAAACTGTCAAATGGAGAACTTAAGTCTTTTTTTGTAGATAATAATCCAATTACATACAAATCCAATCAGAAAGTTATAATTAATTAAAAACAGTGATTAACTTTAAGATCAAAAATGTAAACATAGTTCCTTTAATATAAATATAAATATATATATAAAAAAACATTTCAGATTGGAACAATTTGTAACTCTACAAAGCCACTATGATGTTCAAAATTGTTTTCGCAAAACAACATCTGCAATGTGTCACAATTTCAAGTATCAGATAATTTGTTAAATATCATGCACATGAGTATTCTTGCTCAAAGCCTCCCATTTTATTGAAACATGCATGAAATGTTAAAATGATAAGTGATATCAAAGTAGCTACTAGGGTTTGCTCTTTAAAGGCTTCTAGAATTGTTTATCAAGTGTAACAGAATAAACAATTCAAGTTGTTTACAAAAATAAACGCTTTGTGAACTGTGGAATCAGTAATAAGGATTACATTAATATTAAAGGATGTAAAACTCATTCCATTCAAGGATAGCACCAAGGATTATTTTTAGCAAACAGATAAAAGAGGAATTAACCTCCGATACAGCACACAAATTCTGATATAACATGCCCCTGATAAGGATAACTGGAAATCTAGTATGATTTGCATTAACATTACAGATAAAATGGACAAAAACAGATAATACTTACTTAGCCTATGTCGAGATACTGGAGACAGAGGGTACACTTCATACTTGACAGATTGGTACTGAGCCAACTGAAATGAAACCATGTGAATGTACAGACTCCTGCGCAAATACAGTAAAACACAATATTACAACACAAACTCATAATTACCGCTCGGTATTGCTTCTTAAACATATAACAAACACAACTCCATACTTTCGAAGCGAGCAGCATAAACGCGCGAAGGCCCATTTGCAATTGTTTCAGCATTTGAATTGTTTACCAGCGGATCAATACTTGATAATCAGACGAAGTTTTAAACAAAAGAGTACGGAACGGGATCATTGACGGTGTAATTCAAAGCAAAACCTATTGAATCAAGTGCCGAAAACATCTAACCCGCCATGACATAATCGACCCAATTCCCGCACCATAAGCAAAACTGAATTTCGTCCTTTCAAATTTGTCTGTGGTTATAGTGATGTCCAATTACAAGTAAATTCATTAAATTTCAGCCTTACTTTATTGACAAAATTAAAAGTCAATGTTTGGTTCACCGCTTACCACAAAATTATTCCAATAATTTTGCCTTATTTTTTGTTAAGAAATAATAATAGTGACATAATTTTATTGTCATTTAAAGTGTAATCTTCTTATGACACGACACCCTAAAAACATTGCATTTCTGAAAAATAATTTATTATCTGTTTTCGGTATTGACGTTTCATTTTTGGGGGCGGGCATCGTCTTCGATTTAGCGGAATTCGTTAAAAATGCATTAATTAGACTATCTTTATTGATTTAAAGTCGATAATATAACATATAAAACCCGATGTTTGTACCAAGCGGATAACAGGTACGTTAAAATGCATAACATTCACAACTTTCGTCGATGGTTTCCTGATGGTCACCAATCGGTTTGAAGAGTCACATCCTGCCTCCTATTTCCTAAAGCGATAAAATTACACGGGCAGCTAACTGTCCATTCCTATCACGTATCAAAACAGTGAAATTAAAGTTTAAACTAATTGCAAAATGAGGGTATTCGTATCCGCCCATCTGATCCCAATTTTTCCCAATTTCTTTTAGGTAATCCTCAAGATGATCGGCGGGTTGTTCGTCTACAACCACAAGGGCGAGGTGCTCATCTCGCGGGTGTACCGGGATGACATCGGGCGGAACGCTGTGGACGCGTTTCGAGTGAACGTGATTCATGCTAGGCAGCAAGTCCGATCGCCCGTCACCAACATCGCGAGAACATCCTTCTTTCATATCAAGGTAAGGCCCTAAAGTTAGGGAAGGTAGTGAACTGTCTGATTGGGCCCTAGTTTAAATACAGAAGTAATAGTGAATTAGTTTAGATTTGGAAACTTGTAAGTTTGCCATCACTACCAAAAGAATAGGATCTTGCTCATTTTATGGGTCATTCATGTAGTGTTTTTTTTTATATCCCCATTCTATTCATAATACCTAAAGCCATGAAGACCGCTGAGGACAGATACTTCTGGAGAAGGTTGGTGCATCAAATTTCAAATTGTATAACCTTTAGCAATGAAGACACCTACTAAACAGAAGAGTATACTACAGAGTACTATAAAGTAGAGTAAAGAGAGAGAGACAGAGTCCTTATCACAAATTTAGCATATTTTGCAACTTTCCAGTTGGATATTAAATTTACAGTGCCAAAGTATGTACAATATTAATCAGTTACTGTATGATTGTGATACTTTGCCATGGTCAAAAGTAAAACAGCAGTTCTAAAATTGGCCTCCTGAAACATCATGACTCCAATTCTTTCACCTGATTAAAATATGTCAACCTTTGCTTTACTCTGCCTCTTCTCCCTTCCACTTTTTTTTGCAATAGGTTTAAAAGTAAATTGTTGTATTGAATCTAATGTCCTATCATAATCCCCTTCTCCAATTTATGGTCTCCAGTGATGGTCTATTTCTTTGACCATGTTAAAAACCTCTTTTTTTTAGATCTAATTTTTAAACTATAAAATTACATTCTCTACCAATAGCGAGCTAACATCTGGCTGGCAGCGGTCACCAAGCAGAATGTGAACGCTGCAATGGTGTTCGAATTCCTCTTGAAGATCATTGATGTCATGCAGTCCTACTTTGGCAAGATCTCTGAGGAGAACATCAAAAACAACTTTGTGCTCATCTATGAGTTGCTTGATGGTAAGGGACTGTTCTTTACAGTTTATCTACATTGTAATTTTTTATCTATCTGTACTTTGTGTAAGTACCTACTTAATTTGAAAAATGTTTATTGTGTATGAAATGTGCTAATATCTCAGATACAGCTATACTCTATACCTGTAATATCTAATTAGAGAAAATTACAGGTAGTTGATCTCGTGTGTATTGCTGATTTGCTGGTCTATGTCTACCGGAGAAGGTTCTTATGAGTAAAAAAGAATACAAACTGAGGACATCAGCTAGTAGTTTATATATGCACATGTTTCTGCAAATTTGCTGTCTGTTCTCATAACACAAGTAGATATAGTTGCATAACTTGGAACCAATCCAAAAGGCGTAAATCACTACATGTTATAATACAAAATTAGCCACTGCCTGTCTGTCTGTTCAAATGTGATGGATTTATAAAGTTTTGAATAGACTTTGACACAGTTTTCGTCATGACATTAAATAAAAAAAAGTAATAGATAGTTCTCAAATAAATTTACTTATTAACTTATTAACTTGAAACTAAAATGAGACTCATTCAAAGTGTAATAACCAGATATCGCGTCTTTAAGATCGGAAATGGGGCGGCGCGGCGCGGCGCGGTGGCGTCACGGTATCGGTAGTAGTATTCGAAATCAAACGAAAGAGCGCGCACATCATACCGAAATAAGCGTTTCGTTCGTAATGTCACGCCACTGCGCTACACTGCTCAACTTCCGCTGTCAGTACAAGCTTTAATTGGAGTTCAGCTCAATATTATTTGTATAGTTTTGGCCACCATATTGTTAAATATGAGACACAAAATGTATAACTTGTTCCACCAGTCATATAAAAAACGCAATAGTTATATTTACTTGGAAATGCTGACGCATTGGCTGTAATGTTTCACAACAGTTAAAAGTTTTGACATCTCCGTCCATTTAATTTGTTACCATTAGACACTTGTAAATGATCCATCATTTTTTTTGTTACAGAGATCCTGGATTTTGGATATCCGCAGAACTCAGACACTGGCGTTCTGAAGACATTCATCACCCAGCAAGGCATCAAGTCCGCCTCCAAGGAGGAACAGGCCCAGATCACCTCTCAGGTTTGTCTACAAACATGGCTAGTGATGTGTCAACTCGGGATAAACGAAACTCGAGTTAACCCGAGTTAAAATCCACATAACTCGGGTTGAACTTGAGTTACGTAACTCGAGTTAGCTGAATGAACAAGTGAATGTATTTTTTGATTTATTTATAGTTTATTCCTTCAACTACCATTAATACATTCCAAACTAAGGATTATTCAAAAACAGAACAATAACTGGCTGTCTAAAATTTAAAATCTACATAATATGTGACACTTGTTTCTTGTTTTGTTTGTTATGAATGAATGAATGAACATGAACATAGATCCATCGACGTCGATTCCATTCGATTTACGAACTCGAGTCGGAAAGATTTCGACTCGAGTCGGCTCGACAAGTTAGAAAACGAAAAATAGTTAAAAAGAAGATGTAAAAGTATTAATATTGAAGTGAACCATACAATGTGTTTGTCTACAGGTGACAGGACAGATCGGATGGCGACGAGAGGGCATTAAGTACCGACGCAATGAGCTGTTCTTAGACGTACTGGAGTATGTCAACCTGCTTATGTCACCTCAAGGTAAATTTTTAGATATCTCGGCTTAATTTTTAGGGTTCGTCATCCATAGGGTAAAGACGGACCCCTATTATGATGACTTTGCTGTCTGTCCTTCTGTTTAACACCAGGCTGTGCGTCTAGAACAGTGATGCCGAACCTTTAGTAAAGCACGTGCCATTTTTATGAAACTAATAGTATTATAGCCATGATGGGCCATCAAATAATTTAGGCTTATTGATATTATCGAACAAAAATAAAACTAGAGGGTATTAAGTTATACTATTAAAAAAAAAGGAACCCCCAGGGGGCTATGGGACACTTGACAAAAGGAATTCAGTACAAATGTCAGCAGGGGTCCACCAAACCCTATAAAACTTTTGAAGGGGTCTATGACTAAAAAAAAATTGAGAATCTCTTGTCTAGATTCTAGATAGATAGATAGATTCGTCTGTATCATTCGGCGTGCCTGAAGTATTCTGCTGCGTGCCAAGATTGGCACGCGTGCCATTGGTTCGCCATCCCTGGTCTAGAACCACAATGGTTAGACAGTTTACAGTTTCACTAATTATATTTATACTGTTGGCATTATAGCAGTTGGTAACAGTCAGGCACTTATTTGGGAAAAGCTAGCTTGAAGAGCAAAACTGAAAAACGCTACATTTTGGATGGTTTATTTTTTTTTACCTAAGACCGTAGAGCATTTATAACAAGAGGGATGAATATGAATAAAGTGAGAAAAATTAACATTTCTCAAAAAGAAATTTGTAAAAACCATGAATAATTTTTTTGAGAGATTAAAATGACTTTTTAAATTATGTATCAATGACTTTTATTCCGTTTATGTGAAGTTAGTCTTGATCAAATATCAAATGACCAATTCACAATACACTATTGGCGGGCTGCCAATTACGGGCATACCGGTAAATGGTCTACTACCATTCAAAGAGGTATGTAATTTCTTTTTCTTTGTTTTCCAGGGCAAGTGCTATCAGCCCATGTAGCCGGTAAAGTCGTGATGAAGTCTTACCTCTCGGGGATGCCGGAGTGCAAGTTCGGCATCAACGACAAGATCGTCATGGAGGCTAAAGGCAAAGGGAATGGTGAGTTGCAGCATAGCAAAGGTTAGGCCGATGTCACATTTTCACTTTATGTCGAGCATAACTATGGTCTATTCTTTTAGGTATTTCAAAAAAGGTAAACAAACAAAGCCAACCCGACAAAGTCAAAAATCACATAAGGTAAAAGGTATGTGTTGCTACATTAAATACGAGACTTTCTATTTTAGTCGCATTACAAGGTGAGTGTAATGCGACTAAAATAGAAAGTGTCGTATTTAATGTAGCAACACATACCTTACGTGATTTTTGACTTTGTCGGGTTTGTTTATTTTTTTGTAAGTACCTAAAAGAATATACCATAGAATGTATTTAATATTTTTCATTGTCAGCTGAGAACTTTAGTTCATTGTCTATTTAAAAATGCTGAGATAATGTCTCGTTGGAAAACTTGGAATAAAGAGTGATATTTGATTTTTCCTAAACCGAAATTAAAAATGTATTAAAAAAACTATAGGGTGACCGCACCAGTAATGGACATAGAACCAGTAATGGACAATGACTCTTATTTACTACCCACTAAGGAAAAGTCATTTGTTTTACAACAATCAATTCACAACTCTATGGTCTTTAAATTATGAATGAAGTGTCCATCACTGGTGCTTGTCAGCTTAAACCGTCCATAACTGGTGCCGTCACCCTATGACTATTTTGCGAGAAGACTAAAAAACCATCCACATACAAAATTTCGCGTTTATTATATTAGTATAATTACATCCGTATGCGTGGTATCGGGTTTAGAATAACACCGCACCAGTTCTTCCGTGGATGTCGTAAGAGGCGACTAAGGAAATAGGTTAGGTATGCTTTAGGCGACAGGCTAGCAACCTGTCACTATTCTACCTCTTCCATCTGTTTTCAAACCTAAAACTATGCTAGATGTGATTGCGAAGCGTGAGATAGTCATGGTTTTGTCTATGTCACGTTTCGTGTGCTCTATCCACTCCATTTGGGAATACAAGCGTGATAAATGTTAAGTTATCTACTCAATTATATTGGCCTGGTCTGAAAGGGCACGGTAGGATTAGTTATCTCTAGTTTCCCGTCTGGTGCCGGGTTAGAATAGCACCTCCCCCTTTCTTCCCGTGGGTGTCGTAAGAGTCGACTCTGGGAAAGTGTTGGTGTATTGTGGGCGATGAGCTAGCAACCTGTCACTGCAATATCACGTTTAACCATCTGGTTACCCTGACATTGCTTAACGTGGCACTGGATTTATGAATTCACGTGCTCTGCCTACCCCTCTTGGGCATGCAGGCGTGAGTATATGTATGTATGTAGTTACCCCCATCCTGACGTTGGTTTCCGCGCGTTGACTTCTCAGGCGGGATATCCGGTAACACGGACAGCGACCCGGCGCGCTCCGGCAAGCCGGTCGTGGTCATCGACGACTGCCAGTTCCACCAGTGCGTCAAGCTGAGCAAGTTCGAGGTCGAGCACAGCATCTCGTTCATACCGCCCGACGGGGAGTTCGAGCTCATGAGGTTAGTGCTTGGAAGTCCAATCATCGCATGAGTAATCAAAGAGTGACCAGTCACTGAGTGACTAATCACCGCTCATTAGGTTAGTGTTAGGCAGTGAATAATCAGTCACTGAGTGACCAATGACTGAGACCTGTCACTGTGACCATTCACTGTTACTAATCACCAAGTGAGCAATCACTGAGTGACCAATCACTGTGATCAATCACTGTGACCAGACACTGAGTATCCAATCACCGAACGACCAATCACTGAGTGACCAATCACCGAGTGTCTAATTACTTCTCATGAGGTTAGTGCTAGGTAGTCAATCATCGCACGGCCAATCACCGAGCGGCCACACCAAGCGACCAATATTGAGTGAATAATCACCGAGCAATCACCGAACGACCAATCACCGAGGGGCTAGTCACCGAGTGACAAGCATAGCACAGCAAGGCGCGAGGAGAGAGCGGGGCAGATAGATTATACCTGTCGCTGTCTAACCAGAGACGTCAGAAAGTTACAGGTAGTCTATCCCGCGCGCGAGTTGAATCGCTCGTAGTCGTATTAAACCTTGAAATACGCGTGCAAATATGCACGAAAAACGCCCTAAATATGCATGTAAAATAAAATAAAATAAATTGTCATGGTGTAAAATCAGATTAAAGAGATTTTGTGCTTTACTTTATATGACAAATCGGCGAACTCCGTCTCTCTTCCCCAGATACCGCACCACAAAGGACATATCCCTCCCGTTCCGCGTGATCCCTCTGGTCCGTGAGGTCGGCCGCACCAAGATGGAGGTCAAGGTGGTCCTCAAGAGCAACTTCAAGCCTTCCCTGCTGGGCCAGAAGATCGAAGTCAAGATCCCCACTCCACTGAACACTAGCGGAGTCCAGCTCATCTGCCTCAAGGGGAAGGCCAAATACAAGGCTTCGGAGAACGCTATTGTGTGGAAGTGAGTGTCTTTTTATTGACTTTTAGACTGACGGTTCTCGGCGTGTAAGAGCCCGTTCCCACCGCGTCGGGCGTCGGCCCGATTTTTAATCGGGTGTCGTATCCGCAGTACATTTTGTATGGAGCTGTTCACACGCGCTCGACAATCGGATCCGACATAAAATGTCGGGCGTTCAGCGAGCCCGCACGCCGATAAAAAATCGTGCCGGGCGCGCTGTTCACATGAAATCGGATGTCGGGCCGACCCCGCCCGCGCCTCACCCCCTGTACCTCCCGCGCGTCGCGTTCGCGCATTCACATTGTCGTGGCCGGCAGCCGACTGGTGTGAATAGAGGCCCCGACACCGATTAAAAATCGGGCCGACAGCTGGCCAGTGTGAACAGAGGCACCGAGACCCGATTAAAAATCGTGCCGGCGCCCCCGACGCGGTGGGAACGGGGTCTAAGTTGGCAAGGAAAAAGCGGTGAAGATACGCCCACTTCTGAATCTTGTCAAATGAAATGCTGAGTAATCAAGCTTATGCTGGTTTAATCATTTAACACATTATACTATTGGTCAAAAGTTTTTAGATGGGTTACGCGTTTTGTTAAGTGATTATTTTTAGAAAATAAATGTGTAACATACTCGGTAATTGACAACAACCATTAGACTCAATGCACACCAGAAGAGCGGCGAAGGGCGGCGAAGTGGAGCGCAGTTTCAGTGTCATGAGAATTTTAACTTTATTTTCATTACAATAAGACTTATTATCGCATGAGAAACACCAACGAGGCGCGCGGATGCCCGCGGATCCGCGGGAATTCCGGCGAATTCCATAAGCGAAGCCGTGCGACTGCGCGAGACGTCGCGGGAATGCTCGAGCAGTCGCGAGCGGCCGCTGGCAATATCCCGCCCAGAGATCTTGGACTTCCCGCGCATTCCAGCGACTTCCTGCGCATTCCAGGGACTTCTCGAGCAGTCGCTGGAATCCTCACGCCTTCTCTACCGAGCGGGTCGCTGCGCTTCGCCGCCCTTCGCCGCTCTTCTGGTGTGAATTGAGCTTTAGGGCCCATTTTACTCATAATAAGTTGTACGTTTCCTTTTTTTCCCATATTGAATAAAAAAAAAAAGATTTGGAACATAGTACAGCCTTTTACCACCGTTTATTTCACTCGTAGAATCAAGCGCATGGCGGGCATGAAGGAAACCCAGCTGTCGGCCGAGATCGAGCTGCTCGAGACGGACACCAAAAAGAAGTGGACCCGCCCGCCCATCTCCATGGGGTTCGAAGTGCCCTTCGCGCCGTCCGGGTTCAAGGTATGATTATCCCTTCAGTCTGTTGGTTGAAACCAGGGATCGAATACCGGTATTATTTTCATACATTTATACCGGTATTCAATTTCGGTATCTCAGTTCTTATTGTATGTTATTGGATTTTTTTCATTTAATGTCGTACATTTGTAGACTAAAGTATCAAATATTTATTAAGTTCTATAAAAAAACATGTCACACAAAACACAACAAATAAAACAAACAACGTCAATAAAATAAACCGCTCTGCGCCACTCCAGGTGCAAAAGTGCCCAAAACACTAGCCGCGTTGCCGCGTTGAACCGCGACGGACAGCCTTTGCACCAGGAATGACCCAGATTACTATCTAGGAATACCAAGCTAAAATTCCAAATTAAAGGAGATATTTTAGTTTTTAGTAATACCGGTAACGATCCCTGGTTGAAACGGCAAGTACGGCGGCCATTTTGGAAAAAAGGAGCAAAGCATTTTCCGCATGTTACAAAAAAAAATCAGATTCTAATTCCATTTCATTCAAATTGGCAGTTTTTCCAATTGCAAAAAATAGTTTATGAGAATAGGAATTTATTACACTTTAAAATACTCTAATATTAATAATTAGTTGATCGTTCCTCTTGCGGTGGAGACGACTGTTTGTTGAGGCTCAAAAGAAGTGGGGCGCCGTCTTCGTAAGAGGAGTCTTGAGCCATGCTCTGGATCATTCTTGTTGCAAAGGCTATCTGTCGCAATTCAACGCGGTAACGCGGCCAGCGTTTCGGGCACATTTGCGCCAGGAATGACGCGGGGTGGTTTGTTTGACTGATTTTATTTGTTTTGTTGTGTTTTTGTGACAAACGATACACAAAATGTATTCATGTATCTCGGCAATGTTGAAATCATACTTTACTTCTAATCGTAAGACTTCTGTATTTATCTATTTTTAACCGACTTCAAAAAAGGAGGAGGTTCCCAATTCGTCGGGATCTTTTTTTTTGTCCTGAGCGGTCCGGCCGTCTGCTTAGTATTAAGCTTTGACTATGTGTTCAGGTGCGGTACTTGAAAGTGTTCGAGCCCAAGCTGAACTACTCCGACCATGACGTCATCAAATGGGTGCGCTACATCGGGCGCTCCGGCCTCTACGAGACGCGGTGCTAGGCCAGAGTGAGTATGCCTGTTATATTCCAGTGAATCATGTGAATACTCAACTGAATAATCTTCATATTTATATGTATGTAAGCGGGACTTAATCACGATTTTATTTGAATAATCTTCTTCTTAGTCCGAAATCTTCATTGCTGAAGGACGTGTATTATCTTAAATGCTGGTTTATCTGGCAAGTGGTATCTTTCGTCTGTATTTAAACCTAAAATTATGCTAAAAGTGGCTGTGTAAATTATTAAGTAAATATTACGTTACACGAATTTCTTGATTTCTGTCCCCCCTCCTTGTCACAGTTGGTCACATTTGTAAGACTCAGATAGTGTGACGTCACATATTTCGCAATTTTAAACTTAATAATTATGGAATACAAACAACAGTTCCGAAGTTTGTTTTACACGTCAAGTATTTTTCGTTAATAGTGCAAAGTTCGTGTTTAACACGTATAATTGGAAATGTGATGTTACGAAAATTCTGACACCCCGCACCCCTGTCATATAATGTCACGTTTCTTCGACTCCCTCCTTACCCCTTAACATACATATACTCACGCCTGTATTCCCATGAGGGGTAGGCAGAGCACATGGATTCAAAAATCCAGTGCCACGTCTAGCAAATTCAGGGTAACCAGATGATTAAACGTGATATTGCGGTGACAGGTTGCTAGCCCATCGCCCACAATACACTAACCCTTTCCCAGAGTAGACTCTTACGACACCCACGGGAAGAAAGGGGGAGGTGCTATTCTAACCCGGCACCACACGGGTTAACGTGTGGCGTAATACATTATAAGGATAGTCCCTAGGGTAGAAATATAATTCGAGAAGATACAAAAACAGTGGTCCCGTGTGGTGCCGGGTTAGAATAGCACCTCCCCCTTTCTTCCCGTGGGTGTCGTAAAAGTCGACTCTGGGAAAGGGTTAGTGTATTGTGGGCGATGGGCTAGCAACCTGTCACTGCAATATCACGTTTAACCAGCTGTTTTTACCCTGAAATTGCTAAACGTGGCACTGTTTTTTTAGAATTTATGTGGTCTGCCTACTCCTCTTGGGAATACAGGCGTGAGAATATGTATGTATGTATGTATGTACAAAAACAGCATTTTTTTTGGTATTTAATAAACAAGAGATTTTATTTTGCGTCTTTGTCATTTCAGAATATCATCTTCTCGATTCGGTTTCGAAGCTACTACGGCGTGTTACATGTTCATATTTTACGGAACGGGAACCAAAATAGGCTCACGAACAATAGTGAGTTGAACGTAAAAGACAGCTTGGCGATTCTTGTACCTTTGGTAAAAAACTACGCTGTAGTTTAACAAAATAAAATTTTCATTGAAGGTTTGTCACAATAATGTTGTTCGGAATATTTGTTGCCGCCAATACAACACTAGTGAAAAGTTTATTAACATACGAAATGTAATCGCATAGTTTGAAACACACGGAACGTGCTAAACGGCAAAAAATACAATCAATATACAAATCGAAAGAAATCACACAGTACATTGTTTTATATATCAAAGTACTGTGAGACTCGATGAATAAAAAATACCGATAATCACATCTTAAATCGAGTTTAACTCAATTTGTTTCGAGATAGCCCTTCATGCAAACAGCTCGATCGTGATCGACGAAACGAATACTGGCGCACGACTACCCTCGTTACTATCGTCATGTATTTACTGTCAATAATGTTGCTCCTAGAATGGCCGAATTGTCGAGTTTACTCCATTTAAGACGAGCTATCTTTATTTTTTCATTATCACTATGTGTAATCGCTAATTGTACAAATCTATCTATTTAACCCCTCTTATGCGGGAAGTGAAAAATATGGTGCATTCCAGTCTCTTTTGTTTCAATATCTACAAATTATGCTGATTAGAATAAAAAAAAAATCCTTCAAAAGAGCACGAATCCGTCTCTAAGCATACGAGGGGTTAACCAATTGATTCCTGACCCACCATAGAACCTATTTACAATGAACGTCATAGTGACATTGCATTGCTTGACAAATGAAGTTTAGTGTGACAACATTTTACGGTGGGTGAGGAATCACTTGGTTTAACTGTACATTTGTTACGCTTTGTATTTTGTTCCATAACGTGGCAATGTCACCGTATACAGAACACATTCTTTGTGACAAACGCTAAGTATGAGATTCTAAGGTTTTTATTTTATCGCAGGATTATTTTTAAGTAGATCATTCTTTTTATTTTACTTACTTGTTAATAGTATGTTTCTATAATAGATATGTTTGTAAGCCACATCGAATCTCAAAATGAAAATGTTTTTATGTATATTATATTGGTTTTGATGATGGTTGCACACAACTATACAGATAGATAATTGATACATGTATACATTTAGTAAGTCGTTGCGTCGTCTGATGCTTTTTACTATGCGTTCGGCCAAAAGTCAAGTATTATTGCACTGAAGTCTAGCCTAATCGTGTATTATTCAATTATGTTTGCTCATTTGAAGTATTTTGACGGAAATATATTCGAATAGTAGTGAAATTTTTATCAATGTCAAATATCCACTGGTTTAGAACGGCAAAGCGGGAGTCGTGTCGCGCGCGACATCTATACCTGTCAAAATGACAGGTAATTTGTCTCGCGCGTGTTGCCGTGTTAAGCTTCTTGCTTAGGGTTGTCAGCTATGTTAAAAATAACATCTCTAACTGAGCAGGCATCAGTTTTAGATTAAGAGCAACCCTGAAATTTGAAGTGAATTTCACTACTATGTTAGTATATCTACAGTCCTTTATTCACTTGGCAATCCAGTCCATGCGATCATTTGCCTATCAATGTACGTTTGTCAGACACTTAGAATAATAATATAGATTATTAAATCAAGTATACCTTTTTCTACAACTTTGGGTAGCAAAGTACGTATCTGTGGCAATAAGAACATTTTTTTAAATATAATGGTGGCAAGGGACTGTCAAGTGATTAGAAGAGTTTTATATACCCAATATTAATTATAAAATCCATTTTTGTAATATATCTATAGTATAACTTAACAATGATTAGGCAATATCGATTCATGTGTCGTGAACTACCAATGTTAACATACCATTCCTATACAAGTTAGTAATGCTTTCATTTAAATGAAATAAATTATTATATACTTTTAAAAAGTATCACTATGTAATGAAGTTATTGTAATTAGTTATAGTAATAACGATAGGGTATTTGCTTGATACATGTTGTCTCTGAAATACGTCAACATTTGCATAAAGTATATTAGTGTCTTGCTCATCAACACTTGAAAAGCTAGCTAATACAGAACTACATGATCATAACCTTTTATAAGTAATTAGAAGCATATCAAAAGTTATACTTATAACATACGTCAGTAAGGTAAACGTCCCTGTGCTCGACACTGACCCAATACTTGGCACTTGCAACCTTATGTCATAGTACAGGTGACAGATGGGTGTCATCTACTGGGCGTTGAGGCGTCGAGCATTGGTACTTTTACCTTAAATGCGATTGTAGAAAGGGTTATTCAATGTAACGTCATTTAACGTGTTTCGGAGACGACTCTCGTCTAAACGCATGCTGTTATAGGAAATGCTTATATTGTATGGTGTTACAAAAAGGTTAATGTACAATAAATAGTAAAAAATATCAGTTTCTTTATTTACCCAGTGTTTTTCCGAGCGAAAATGCTATTAGTGTGGTGTCGGGTTTAGAATAAGGGTCAATTCACACCGAGACGAGACGTGACGCGGCGCTGCACGAAAATTTTTATTAGAACAACTCAAAATATACTTTATTTGTTACAAGATAAGGTTCATATTTCATTGTCAGTATACAAAATACGTAGCGCGGCGTAGCGCTGCGCCTCGAGACGTAGCGCAGCGCCGCGCGGCGTAGCGCTACGTCGCACTACGCCGCCCCCCGCGCGGTGTGCGGGAGCGGTGCTGCGCGCGTAGCACTGCCAACTCAAAAATATTTTTTATTCGCTACGAGATAAAGTTTACATTTCTTTATGAGCATTCAGGTAAGTTGCGCTACGCCTCGAGACGTAGCGCGGCGCCGCGCTGCGCAGCGCGAAACCACTGGCCGCTTTGTTGCGCGAAGAGAGCGGAGGCACGCAGTTCGCGCTTGGCTGCAGCTGCCGCCGCGGCTCCTAGATGAAGGGCTACGAATTAGTCCGAAACATGTCGAGCTAAACTCGATTTGATGTACCATCGCGAACAGGGATTGTTGAGCCACTTACCTATGTTTGTAACTTGGTCGTGTAATACTAATCCAATAGCTAACATCTAGTCAGTCACATTGGTCATTGATTACACGTCTAAATTGCGAACAGTGGCAAGTGGCTCAACAATCCCGGTTCGTGGCTGTACGTGAGTTATCCGTTAAATTTTCAACATCATCTAAATAAATCTAGAAGTGGCCACGAAACCTGGAATAGTTATGGTTTTGTCTATGTAGCGATTTGTGTGCTCTGCCATGACGTGATGTATGTATGTATGTAAATGCAATTAGCGTTCAGCCTGAATAGACTATACTGGCCCATGTTGAAAAAAATATGGGTTATCTGAACCACCAGGTGATCTAGGTATGTAGAACGATATAAGAGCATAAAATAATAAGATTCAGCACTATGCCGTCACTTGTAAGCTGTCCAACTGAGTGCAGGTGGGAATTCAAAAGTACAACTCTCGATTAATTCCCCTTGTCGCATGATTTTTGTACGGCGTTGCGGAATAAATTAGAACCGGTATTGAAGCTATATTATGAAACTGGTGCCGTATAAAATGGTGAGCCACAAAGTCGGATTTTCTTTTTATTTTCCGACTATTTCCAGGGTAAATTTGGTCGTTTGATTTTGTATGGCACCAGTTTCATACTATTTCAATACTGCTTCTAATCCATTATTCCGCAACCCACGAAACGTAAAACAGTCATGTTTTATCTATGTAGCGTTTTGCGTGCTCTGCCTACCCTTTGAGAATACAGGCGTGCTGAAGTACGTAAAGAAAAGCGAAACATCGCAGAAAGTACATTAAAGAAAACTTCGCTACCCATTTCGCAACAAACTAGGTTAGATACCAAACAAATGAAACGCACGCAAGCAGATACAAGAGCCATAAATCATTTAAACGGCAATTTAAAAATACCTAAACGTAATAAATATCACAGTTTTTATTAAGACCACACTTCCCCATAAAGTTAATATTGGTACCAGTTACCATAGGAAAACCATAGATTGGACGCCTAATGGGACTGAAGTTAGCAAATAGTTAAAGTTTGGCAGTTAAATAAAAATTGGTGATATAGAATCGAGTTTCTTCAAAGTAAAATGGATTTGAGGCATCCACTATCAAAGTTTTTGTTCATTGAATGAGCTCGACGGAACGTTCTTTTCAATCGTACCTACTTACATACCTATCTTAGTTACCTATAAGAGCAGTTTCTCAAAAGGTACAGAGATAGGCTAAAACCATCTTGGAAAAGCCCCTTTACTTTCGAATAAATCAATTTTCCATGCGAAAAAAGCGCGTAATAATTACTTATTCCAACATAGATACCTACATACATAACATACGTACCTAAACATCACGCCCTATTCCTTGCGGGGTAGGCAGAGACAACAGAGTCTAGTCTAGAGTGTCGGATCCAGAATAACACCTCTCCACATCTTCCTTGACTGTCGTAAGAGGTGACTAAGGAAAAAAGGGGTTAAGGTATAATTTAGGCGTCGTTTTGAAACCTAAAATTATGCTAGAAGTTCCTGCGAAGCGTGAAATAGTCGTCATCGTGGTTTTGTCTATGTCACGATTCGTGTTTAAAGTCACCGATTCAGCCCACCGGATTAGCAAGTTGAAATGGCAATGGGCAGGCCACATTGCACGAAGAGCGGATTGCCGTTGGGGTTGAAAAGTGCTTGAGTGGAGACCACGGACCTGCAAGCGCAGAGTACGACGTCCACCTACAAAATGGACAGACGGCTTGATAAAGGTCGCCGGAAAACGCTGGATGCAGGTCGCTTCCAGCAGGTATTCATGGAAGTCTAAAGGGGAGGCCTATGTTCAGCAGTGAACGTCTTACGGCTGAAACGATGATGATGATGATGTATACAGTCCCAGAAGTAGTGACAGCATCGAAGAAAAGATTAAAACATAGAAAACAAACAAAACAGCTGTCGAAAATATCGTTGAAACCAAAAGATAAAAAGCTCTCTAAGAGTCTTTCTCAAAAAAGTGGCAACGATGAATTAATTTTGCATTTTTTTAAAAAGTGTGTTTTTCTTCAAATTTTTTTTAGACAATAGCTAAAAATATAATCAAATAACCGAAATAACTTAGAGGGAACAAAATATTTCCTTTAGTTTAGAAGATATAGGTCCTCAAAGTTTTTGATGTACAGGTGAACGACAATTCATAGTCAGGTTATCGACAATGGTCGCAGGTTAACGACAATCATACGTAAACCTAAGCTAATTTCATAACAGGTGAACGACAAGAGGAAGCAGATGATTGATGAGCAAATCAAAACAATTTTAAACTGACATTAAGTGCTTTATTCGATGCGTTTTACGTAACTTATGAAAAAAAAACACCCGTAGCAATGTAACAAAAAAATTTTGTTCTTAGGATGGGTTGGGTTGGTTCATAGTATTTATATTACAAAAATCTTTTTGTACTTTACTTTTTTTGTATATTCAGCATACAATTCCAGATTATCTTTAATTTTCTTAACCTTCGTTTCTCCTTTTCTCTCTTTTTTGCTAGTATTTCTCCATTTTAGACAGGTGAACGACGTACACGTTATGGACAAAATGACAGTTACAGTATTAATCTTAAGCGAAAAGTTTGTTTGATAAATTTCGCATTTACACACATGAAAGTAAACCGACTTTTACATATTTTAGGCTATTATCAGATAATTAGCTCATACAGAAAACAAAATATGAAAGACAGAATAAAGACAACTTACCCGTTACAAACTCCAGATCGCGTGAATGTATTGTTTGTATTTTTTTTCACCGACACATCGCTGACTTGCTACTTCCACCAGCGTTAGCAGACAGTTGCAGCTTTCGTCTCATGCTGGGTGAGATGGATTAGGCGTAATAGAATTCGCACAGGAATAGCGTTTATGTTGTGACAGGTGAGCGACAAAAACTACCGTGGACAAACTTTAATTGCAAATAATTAGCTATGTAGGTACAATTCTTTTATTCGAAACAATAATATTAAATCTTGATCATATAGGTCAGTGAAATATAGAACACAAATAAAAATAAATTGGAAACATATACGAGTTTTTTAGCTCCAAACATAAGTCCCTCGCGTTGGGACACGACAAGTGAACGACAAAACGTAGTGTTAATAATTTTTTTAACCTATTAATTTACATTATTTTTATGTTAAAACATTTGGCCACTATGTAAAAGATGTCTTTTAATTTAAATACACTTTTTAATTACAAGATTAGTGCATGACAAAAAAAAAGTTCTAAGAGAAACCTACTGACAGGTTGCGTTGCCACTTTTTTGAGAAGGACCCCTAAGTATTTTTTACATTCCCCGAACAAATAGAAAACAAACCCTATTAAGCCAGTTAGTTGTACAAATATTCAATTATATTATCCCGGAATCAGCTCAAATGCATTGGCTGGGTCCCAGAAATACTCGGCTGGAAACAAAACCATTCCATTTCACGATAATAACTAAAAAAGGTTGGATATCTTGAAATCAGTTTAGTTGCAATCCGAAAAACAAATCTGGCTTTCGTGCGGACGCGCCATGGTCTCAAGATGGATGTAAACTGTAAAAAATATTGGGTAAGGCTGAGTTGGCAACGCGAAGAAGGGTTCTGTGACAAGACTCCAATAGAGAGATCTTTTTTCAGATGTTATGCCTGTGGACCGAAGTCGAGAGATAGTTGGAACTTGTATAGTATGCGACCGATCTACGAAACTTAGCACGATGTAGAACAATTTGACAGTTCGCGACGTAGATGAAGTTTGTAGAAGTCCTGCTACTCGACAATAGGTGGCGATAGGGGTTACAGCAGTTTCAATAATAAAGTTAATTAAGTTGTATTAGCATTATATAGGGTACGGGGTATCCAGTACGACAAATTTCAGGGCGAGATAGGTGGTGGTCGCCTACCAAATATAAAAAATAAGGACAGTAAAAGGGCCACCACTCTTGCGACGTTCTAGTTTTAATTTTTTCTTTCAAAAATGTGCACCCGCGGTTAGTTTTTGAATCGCGGAATTCGCATTTTTATCGATTTTAGTATTATTATTATATTATGATCTTCAGATTATTTATCACCAATAACAAATCTAGACAAAGAACGGTATGTTTTAGGCCTGCCCCTATTAGGTACTTTTTTTTTTTGGGAATACAGGCGTCATGTACCTATTGTATTTTGAAATACTTGTGTAGAGCTAGCGCGACCTATCGTCAAGTCAAGTAGTAGAACTTCTACTTTCAAAATGGTAACCTAAGTACCTACATCACGCTATCAAACTTTCGAATATTGGTTCCATAAATACAACTTCCAATCTTCCAACTTTCTCTCTATGGACCTCGGTCCCCGGGCATAACGTCTGCCTGTAGAGAAATCTCGGTTGGGGTTTCTCCCACACTTGTACGGATCCCTAAAAATGGGAAGACGTAGGAAATATGAGTGAAACGTGCCAACGTTGCGAGCGCGGGGTTCCACGGAGACCGCTAATGGTTTCATGTCCGCTTTGCGCTGGTTGACTGATGAATCGTAACAATTTGGTGATCAGGTCATTTTTTCCTTTGATTTTTTAAGCCCTAGGGTAAAAAGTGTGTACCTATAAGTGTGATGTATGTCTGTGTATAGGAACGTGCATTTGTCCATGGTATCGTCCTTGTGACTCTTCTGGTGTTACGGATATACATCTCTCCATTTGCATTGTTGTTGTTTGCACCCATCAGTTTCATTTAGATTTTTTGGGACAATTTTATGAACTATCGAAGTTACTGAACTTTTTATAAAAAGGGCTTAAAATCTAGAGTCAATCAGTAGTAGTAGTAGTAGACACAATAGAAATAGATGAAATCGAACCCTAAACAATAGACAGCCCGAAGTTGCAGAATCGACGATAACAGTAGTGGTTTTAATCTTCAGACGATCTGACGCCGCGGTTCAGCTGGTTGCACCGTCTGCACAGATCCAATATTTATTGATCTTTGTCAACGTCAGGGAGGATTTTCCATCGTATTTTTTATTTCAATAAGACGACAAGTTGAGGGTTCACTACGCCATTGTAATTCCAGGAAACTTATTACGAATATCTGCCAACACAAAAGCTAAAACAATATGCTAGAAGTGGCCACGAAACGTGAAATTGATAGTCACGGCTTTGTTTATGCAGCGCTTTGTGTGCTCTGCCTATCCCCTTTTGGAATACATGCTTGACGTACATATGTATGAATTTTATTAAGAACTAGCTTTTGCCCGCGGCTCCGCTCGCGTTAACTTCGGGGTATCACAGAAGAGATAGCACACATACCAATTTTATAGCTTTCTAGCCTTTCTACATTGAAAACTTCCACTCCTCACTTTAGGGAAATGGGGGGTTTTGAAGAGACAAAATGTAGCCTATGTTCTCCATGCCCTAAACTATCTCTACCTAAAAAATCATGTCAATCCATCTCTCCGTTTAGCCGTGAAAGACGGACAAACAAACAAACAAACAAACACACTTTCACATTTATATATTGGTACGGATGAGGAAAGCACTAAAAGACTATTTACAGTGAAAGTCATAGTGACATCGCTATGCTCTAAGTAGGTTTTTTTGATAGATACATTATTACTGTGAAAAGGTTCTGCGGTGGGTCGAATCAATTAGTTCGACTGTGCATTCAACCCCCTATACCAGGGCTGTCCAACCTACATGGGACCCCGGGCCAACCAAAATGACTAAATACGTCGGAGACCGCAAGATATCTATAAAACTATAATTTGCTCATTAGTGTATTTAAACAAAGAAGATTGCCCCGTGTGGTGCCGGGTTAGAATAGCAGCTCCCTCTTTCTTCCCGTGGGTGTCGTAAGAGGTCGACTCTGGGAAATGGTTAGTGTTTTGTGGGCGATGGGCTAGCAACCTGTCACTGCAATATCATGTGTAACCATCTGATTACCCTGAAATTGCTAAACGTGGCACTGGATTTTTGAAGTGGGGTGAGAATATGTACCTATGTATGTATGTAACAAAGAAGATAAAAATATTATACAGGCCGCAACAATTCAAGCCGCGGGCAGCGCGCATCCCGCGGGTGAGTTTTTGGACAGCCCTGCCCAATACAGTAAGTACAGAACCACAGAAAACTCGAGGCTTGCCCCATCACTACCTCAGCACCTGTAAGAGTTTTCACCCTCTCGTATTGACTTATTTGCACTCGGTCCACCGCTGCAGCGCTCGCCGCGATTCGCAACATGATTGCGACTGTCTGGGATCATACAATGTATTTACGACATCGTCTAGGTTGCATTGAAGAATAAAGAAAACTATCACCTAGGTATCTGTTTCTTTTTTTTTTAGTGTTCCGTGTCCAGAGGTTAAAAACGGGACATTGTAGTGAAATAAAACAGATACACACATCTGTACGGCTGCAGATAAACGAGACAAAAAAAACATATTTTGTGAAAATTTCAACTATCTCGTAGTTCTTGACATACAGCCTGGTGACATTCAGACTGACAGACAGCCTTTTGGGGACCCTAAAATGAACATAAAGCCTCATTTCTGCAAAACTGCTTATCTAAAATATTTTTAAACGTCTGGTAGATAAACTGCTAAATCTACTAAGACAGCGAAGTCATACCAAGCGAAACGATGAAAAATCCAAGAAGTGTGTTTGTCAGTCTCGCAATCCCATGACGCCTTTACGGGCCAAATCCGGATGTATCCGGATCATACCGGTATGCTCGCGTTACGCGGCTTATGCCGCCTGGGTGTTATGACGCGACGAAATATGAGGTTACCTTCTGACGACGTGTACACAGACATACACTTATATTTTCTTAGAGTTATGTTTTCCTGGCACCTAGAGACAGTTTCAGAGTAACACAGGGGCGCCGACTCCGTGGGTGCTCGGGTGCTCCAGCACCCACGAGAGGTAAATAGTGGGTGCCGAGCACCCACGATTATGAATATCTAAAATAGTTATCTTTCTCATATTTTAACTAAATCAAAATAATTTGCCGACATATTTATAAATAGAGCAGTAGTTCGTCAAATTACATTCGCACTGAATAAATCATAATGTTTATAATAATATAATAAAAATAAATTATCTTTTCTAAATATCTTCTACTTATTTTATTGTGTCTAGTAGGTAAGTAACAAAAAAAAACTGGTTGCCTGTAAAGTCGGTATACGGGCGAAAGTTTTACGTGACAACGACTTTGAGTGGTAAAATAATTTT
>BHDV01006789.1:484716-536779 GCA_005406045.1 Adoxophyes honmai
ACAGCAGCGTATTCAAATAATTCTGAGATCTCTTCTGTGTCATTCCAAACTTAATGCGAGCGAAGCCGCGGGCAAAAGCTAGTCAGTTATATATAAAAGGCAGAACAAAATATTTCATAGGCAGCCACTTCTAGCATAATTTTAGATTTTAACATAGACGACTGACTGGGTGACAGGTTGCTAGCTTATCGCCTAAAGCATACCTAAATCTATTTCCTTTTTCGCCTCTTAAGACATCCACGGAAAAAACGGAGAGGTTTTATTCTAAACTCGACGCCACACGTTATCCCACGGTATATCAGGTTTATACTCAATATATTATTCAATAGTGATACGTGAAAACAAAATCTTTTTTAGTGATTTCATGACATACAAGAAAAACACAAAAGCGACACGAATTTTAATGTTCACTTATAAGTAGTTGGAGATATTACAAAATTTCTAAAACAATATTGTTAAGCGCATAAGTTTTAGTAGACGGGAAAGAGTTTAAACATAATTATCTGAACTGTTGTTTCTATTATTTTCAGTCCGCATAAAACTAAAACAAGGAGTGCTAAGAAATGTAAAGTTTATACTCGTAATTTTTTGCTTCGTTGAATATTAATGAAAACCCCACAGCAGAATGTATTAAAATATCTGTAGGTTAACTCCAATTTCTTTCAATATTTTTGTAACAAAGTTTTAATGCAAAAACTTCTGAAAATTTTAATTATAACGAACCTAGTTTTTCTCGTTAAAACCACTTTTCAATTAAAAAATCCACGCTCAAACTAGTTTATTAGTTAAGGAAACAAAATTCATGACACAAATTTACAATAAAACAAAAAAAAAACTCGTATCCATGACTCTCCGATTCACAATTATAATGCACTAGCTGTGCCCGCGACTTCGTCCGCGTGGAATAGTTTTATTTCCGCAATAAAAGGTAGCCTATGTCCTTTCTCAGGGTCTAAAGATTGTCTGTGCCAAATTTCATCAAAGTCGGTTGAGAGGTTTAAGCGGGAAAGCGTAACAGACAGACAGACAGACAGAGTTACTCTCGCATTTATAATTAGTGGGGATTAAATCAAAGAGATGAATTTTTCGAGAACAATTACTTTGTTTTTCATTTAATTGTCTATAAAAAATCTGGAGAGACTCTTTGAAGCTTAGTTAGAATTTTGCTCTGTACTAAATTAAGTCTAGTTCATGTAACGATACGGAAAGAAGCGTCTAAAGTAATTAAGTGCCTTTTGGGGTCCCCTGGCCAAACGGCGAAAAACAAAACCCTTAGGTATAGATTCGTCATGTCTATTTGTTCGTCCGTATGCCACAGCCACTTTTTATCCGAAACTATAGAACTATATTCTTGAGACTTGGTATGTAGATGTCTTCTGTGACCCGCTTTGAGATTTTCACTCAGCAATGTATTAAAAATTAAAAGGTTTCAATTTTTTTTTCTAAACTGTATAGTTTGCGCGAGAGACACTTCCAAAGTGGTAAAATGCCCCCCTTTAACTTCTAAAATAAGTTAAGAAACAAGTTAATGTAACGCTCTCTCTGTCACGTAATCCCATACAAATGACAAAGACAATAAGTCCACGACATTTGATAATCTCGAAAAACATGTTCACACCTGGCTACTATAATAAAAGTGAATTTTAATTTTTAGTTGAAATTGGGAGTTAACAATTTTGGATTTTACAATATTGTATAAGGCAAAGATCAAAACAAGAGTAATAATAACATTCATTTGTGAAAGTCCATTTAACAAATAATAATTTGACACGTGAAATTGCACGAAAAATTATTTATGACGTTACAATTCGTCAAAAGTTTTTTTGATAAAACAAAGGAAGCCAAGTTTCACCACTGCCTTTTTTGATTTCCCCACTAACTTGTTTCCGTGAATGAACCATAGTAAGTAGTTCTTTCATTTCGTAAGCGTGTCCGACTCGCACTTGGCCGGTGTTTTGTACTGCGAGGACGAAAAACGAGTGTATTACTTAATGGTAATCAGTGACCGTCGCATAATTAAACGAATTGTACAGATGCCGTGTTTTACTTTTTAAAAATCTTTATTAATTTTGGGACTTTGTTTAAAAATACGTCGGCCCAGTAAAGAGCTACACAAACAATAAAAAAGCTTATAAAACATTTTGGGCGAAACACTAAAATACTAAGGAAATAGGCTAAGGTGTGCGCTAGGTGGCAGGCTAGCTATGTTTCTTTCCACTGAACTGATCTATGAAATCTGTCTGGAAATTCACTTTAGTTACCCCTGTAGTACATAATTGAGTTACCTTTTAAAATACATCTGTTTGCGTTGATTTACCAAGCTATCTGTGTAACATCTGACAGCCGAGAAAAACATCATAAATAAGTAATCCGTAGCGCTGCTACGAGCCTCGTAGCAAGGCTACGGCCGTAGCAGTCCGTTCAAAAAATTGAATTAACATTTTAATTCAAAACTTATTCTACTATTCATAACCTAACATGCACAACTTACTAAAATTACATAATTACAAATCCCACTTGCGTTCGGAAAGTCCTTAACACTATAATTACAGAAGTCAATTTCGCAAATTCAAACTGGTATATTTAACGTGTTGATAAAATCCAGTTGAGTATGAGCTATAGATTGGTTAGCCATCTAGGGAGTTGGAGGTCAGCTTGTGCCGGCCGTTTGACCCAGCCCTGACCCCCAAAATAGGTAGTTTGCGTGTTTCGTTCAATTCAGTAGTTTTTCTGACATTTAATGTGAGTGTATATGTTTACGTGTAATTATGAAGATTTGGGAAAATTATTTAGCGCGATTTTTTAATTATTCGAAGGTTCCGTGCGTTTATTGAAGCTTTATGATTCAAAATGTTTAATTTGTTTATGTTTTGTTAAGGGGTACACTTACGCACTTTTCTAAAGACGGTCAAAGTATCACGTAGATACCTAGCGAAGAAAACTGATTGATTTTTCTATATGTTCTTTAAAGTATACAATGTGACTGTGTATCAAAGCATTATACGATACAATCCGCTCGACTCTAAAATACGAGTAATCATTCAACTCTTCTCATGGTATAGAAACACAGACTACGAATATGCAAGTTTAGGTAGGCAGAGCACACGAAACGTGACATAATCAAGAACATGACTGTTTCACGCTTCGCAGCCACTTTTAACATAATTTTGGGTTTGAAAACAGATGAAAGAGGTATTATAGTGATAGGCTGATAGTGGATATGTATTTGTTAATCTATCTATACTTTAATATTATAAAGCGGAAGAGTTTGTTTGTTTGAACGCGCTAATCTCAGGAACTACTGGTTTGATTTGAAAAAATATGTTTTTGTAGGATAGACCATTCAAAGAAGTTATTCATAAGTAAATAAATTTTCGCTTTTGTCGTTACCTGTTACTGCTCCTCTCTACTACTCAAAGGTTGGCTGGTAGAGATCCCTTTTTGGGATAAGTCCGCCTTTGTACTTCAACATTTTTTTGTTTATGACTTATTTGTATTTCTTGTGTTTGTACAATAAAGAGTTTTTACTTACTTACTTTACCATTCATCGAGAAGGGCTTTATAACATAACGCTGCAACCTATAGGTGCGAAAAAACATAGCAAAATGTGGAAAAAACGGGGGAAATTACCCTAAGTCACTATTCCACGCGGACGGAGTCGCAGGCACACCTATACTTAATATTAATGAGGATAACGGAATTCCGCGGAACTCTAAAGCTCAGCCCACGTGACGTGACGTCGCGTGCGACGCTAATTTAGGAAACGAAGGTGTATTATGCAATATGGCCGCCGTTGCCGATCGCTTAATAATAATCATTAAAAAGTATTGAATTTACGGATAACTCACATTTTTAAAATATAGTCTAGCTCGACAAGTCACCGCGGCTCCTAGATTACGGCTATGAATTAGCCAGAAACTTGTCGAGCTTGACACGATTTTAAAAACGTGAGTTATCCGTAAATTTTTCAACATGAGTGAGTCTCACGGTAGTTTAATGTTCAACGTTAAAAGTACATATGCTAAAAGAATGTTATACTGTGTGGGGTCGGGAATAACACCTCTCCATTTCTTCCGTGGATGTCGTAAGAGGTGACTGAGGATATAGGTTTAGGTATATTTTAGGCGACAGGCTAGCAACGTGTCACTATGGTACTGTTTAGCTAACATACATACATACAGTACGCCTGTATTCCTAAATTGGTTTACGGTTTTAAGTGGCACGTGACGGGTTGCAAGCCTGTCGCCTAAAGTAAACCTAGCTTAATCAACTCTTATGACGTTCAGGGAAGAAATGTAGAAGTGTAATCTAAACCAATTATTTAATATTATATTTATTTACCACTAGACTTAAATATGCCCAACTAATGAGTGCAAAAATACCCCGAAGTTTCGACCAAGTTGGCATTCGCGGTAATGCGAGTAGTTAAAAAAAGTCGAGTTGTTCAACGAATTGAATTCTACACTTCAGTTTACACGTGACCACGTCGAGATAATTTTCTGTATTGATATTTTAATACACTGTGTTTAGAATTACACCTCTCCATTTCTTCCGTGGATGTCTGAGATGAGAGCTATATCAAACTTTTCAAGATTTTTTGCAAACTTAACCCCTCCACAAAAAATCTTGCTTAAATATAAAGTACTTATTATAAATATAATTTTATTGGATTTGCAAAGGTTTATTGCTGTTAGTGGCTGCATGACATGTACCCTTTGTCCGCGCCAACAATTAAAAAAGATTATACAGCTGTCAAATATCAAACGGAAGTTAAAGGCTATTAATTCATTTTATTTTAGTTATTAAAAAATCGTTTCATACACGGAAACGTTTTTTTCACTCGACGCGGCATTTCGACTCGTTTTAAAATTCATTTTTTCAATACTTACATCAAAGAGGTTATGCAATTATGCAACAGGTTGTTTGACAGTTAAAAAAACGAGTGGCGTCGGTGATTAACCACAAACTGTCTGTCTGTCGGTAATTACCTTTACATGATAGAATAGGTTAATTTTTCACAGAAAAAAAGTAAACTTACGGCAAGATAGAGATACTTTAAAGAATTTTACATTGACGACATCGCGAACAAAATCAACTTCATTTTTTTAAAAGCCTTTGATGCACAAGAAATTCATAAATGAGAAAATAATTCACAATACATAACAAAGCTAATAAGAGTGATAAACCGATCAAATAAAGTAGAAAACGAACAAAATGGGAACTAAAATTTGTCTTACTCAATTGTTGACGGACTCAAGCGATTTACGCCAAACAATGACTTTTACGAAGAAAGTGGCGCCTTCATTTGGTTTATTCTCTTTTTGGTCGGACTGTAGCTCTCCCTGCACTGTTTAAACTTCGAACTTCGCTCGCCCGCTTATTTCATTCTTTGTTTTTCTTTTTAAGAACGTCTTTTGTCTACTAGCCAGTTTGTAGATTTCGAGAGTTGAAAAAGTTAATATGTATGGGGCATTAAAGAAAAAAGAAACGCTTTGCCGTAACTATCCTTAATATTCCATACAAGGTTTAGAAGGTTAAGGTATACAAATTTTAGGCGACGGGCTGGTAACCTGCCACTATAATACGTATCTCTTTACTTAAAAACTAACTACTTAAATGATAAATGTGAATAAAGTTACGTACCCACAATACCTACCTCTTTACTTAAAAACGAAATAAAAATTTAAATAAAGTTATGTACAGTCGAGTTCATAAATATATGAGCAGACAAATGCCAAATATATGTAAACTTTTGCACCTTATTGTCAATGTCATAAAGGTGTACAGATATTTTTGAACCCTCAGTTTTGCTCATATATTAATGAACTCGACTGTACTACATCACTAGAGAAGAAGACGTGTACCGACAAAAGCGAACTATTCCAAAAACAAAACTACCAGAGAAATAAAGAAGCTCGTAAAGCAAAAACTTGTAATAACAAGTTGTAATGCGTAATATCAGTTTTCTGCTATAATATCCGGCCAACAGAAATGGCCTAGTTAATTTCCTGAACAAGGTATAATTTTAAATAGCTTATGGTAATTCCAGATTTAGCAACCCAAAGTAGTATTTTTAACCTAGACACGCTTGTATTCCCAAAATGGGGTCGACAGGGCACGCAACGTAAAACAAAACCTTGGCTATTTCGCGTTTCGTGGCCACTTGTAGCATTTTTTGGGGTTTAAGATGGCAAAGTTGTTTTTTAAAATACACCTTATTAACCTATTTCCTTGGTCACCTCCTACGATATCCACGGAAGAGTTGCAGAGGTGTTATTCTAAACCCGACACCACAAGGAAAAAAAAGGTGAATCAAAACGGGATTTATAAATATTAACTTTAAAATTTATTAATTCCTTCTTTATTTTACACGAGCTGTTACCCGCGACTTCGTCTGCGCAGAATAAGTATTTCGGATTGCGTGGCGTAGAATAGAACTAATATTATGGCATTAAAATTATCACACAAATAATTTTGAATCGCATTTGACAAATATCACGCGTCTGCCCGCGTTCGGGTCGCGCACTCAGCCACGCGTGACGTCTGCACCGCGCATGCGCGCCACTTCAACGGTTTTGACAGCGGACGCCAAAGCTCGGAAATGGCAGATTTTACCCGACTTACTTGAGAATTATCGTCGTATATTGGATAATTCACAGAATATCATTACAATTTGTAGCCTATGTGTTATTCTGATGTATAAGCTACATTATTGTAAAGTGTCATTAAAATCCATTCAGTAGTTTTTGCGTGAAGGAGTAACAAACATCCATCCATACATCCATCCATCCATACATCCATACATCCATCCATCCATCCATACTCACAAACTTTCACGTTTATAATATTAGTAAGATACACAACACCATCATGTTAACCCGTTCACCCCAGCATTTTGATATTCTATACAATGTTGACACCGATCGGCGTCAGCGGCAAAGAACGGTTTCAACATTCGAACACGCTATTCAAAATAAGAGTTCTAAATTCAAATTACGTTTCGGGCCAGCTCTCGGCTGCAGGTGAGTGCAATGATGGACGACCGTCGTTAGTAAGTCGCAGTTGGTCTCGCCTGAGGGAAATAGCATTCGTACACTAGTAAGTACAGTCGAGGAAATTGAAGATTTAGCAGGTTGACCACCTTCATAATTTGTTCGCTTTATAGGACAAACTTCACCATGAAGTTCAATATTGAGTATTTATGTCATGCAACTGGCTGGAAACAGTAATCAGGCCAATTTTAGAAGTATCTCAACCTGCTAAACATCCAATTTCCCTGACTGTACATACAAATATCACGCCTGTATTTCCTAACGGGGTAGGCAGAGCACACGAAACGTTACAGTATAGTCAAAAACATAATTATTTCACGCATAGGTCACTAGCATATTTTGAGTTGGCAGGTATAATAGTGACAGGTTGCTAGCCTGCCGCCTAAAATATACCGTAACCTACTTCTTTAGTAGCTTCTTACGACATCCATGGAAGAAATGGAGAGGTGTTATTGTAAGCCCGACGCCACACATAATTAAACTAAGACAGGACAAAAACAAAACAAAGCAAGTATGATACGGATATGACTGTGTGTGTGTGTGTGTGTGTGTGTGTGTGTGCGCGCTACTGCGCTTTATACCTGAAAAACGCGTCGCGCGAACTCTCTCTCTAAAATCGTGACACCTAACCTGTCGGTGCCTGTACCTTCTGGTTGCAAGATTACAACCCTCATTACAGCGTTAAGTAACAACACGGGTTGTCAAACAGCCAACACAGGATAATTGTCTTGTTCCTACCGTTCCGCCATTCCTTAAGGTAATTTTAATATTCCTTGTCGCGAATTCGTATTGTATTCATTAAAATGGATTTCGAGTTAGAGCGGGAGTGGCGTGGGCTAAAATCGTATTCATTTTTTAATTGAATGTATGAAATTTCATACTACTGATTATACGTCACGTTTGTAGTTCCTGGCAGTTAGTACACGAAACGTTACTTAGTGAAAACCCTATTTCATGTTTCGTTACCACGTTTAGCATAATGTTAGGTTTAAACATAGATGAAAGAAGTTCAACTGTGACAGATTCCTTGTCTGTTGCCTAAAACATACCTAATTCTATTTCCTTGGTCGCTTCTTATTACATCCATGGATAAAATAGACTGGTGTTATTCTAAACCCGATATTACACGGGACGTGTGAAATTGAGGGTCATTTATTTTAATGTGGAAGTTTGATACAGTTAGCCCTTACATACTTATTAATCATTTCTTGTAGGCGAGTTTTACTTCGGGTCGCTTAGATGTACTTACCCGCTTTTTCTATGTGAAAAGTTGATTTATTCGCGAGTTCAAAGTGTCTTATTTCAAGACAGAATACCATTTACTTAGTCAAATGCACGAGCAAACAGAGATAAGTGAAAAAAAATCTTCCTATATTTATAGCAAAGCAGAATTAGACGCCTAAATAAACGAAAGAGAACCTCAAAAGCACGTTACGAACTTTAATATGCCCATTTTCTAAATTACCGTTTGAATGCAACAAAGCTGATGCTTCGCGAGTCTTAGCAGTTTTTACAGCCACAGCTTTTTGGGCAGCGAAAAATCAGTTCACAAAGGAACCTCACAGCTCCCGGTCTACTCGGGTTCCGTAATGGAAACCGGCACGCTAATGTAATTGGGTATTTCTTTTAGTTTAAAAATGTTTTGTGAAGTCCATTGAGGTTAAAAATTCGACCATGCGAGAAAAATGGAGCAGCTTGCATTCGTAACATACAGGCACGTACGTATAAATGAATGAGTGAAAGAGACATGGATAGAATTTAGATGTGTGCTTAGTGAATTTTGAGGGTAATAGTAGTGAATTGACAGCTACAATAATATGTTATTGAGATATTATTGTGTAGTTTTTATTGTGTAGCAGTGATAGAGCATTGTTCAGTCAAAAAACTTAATTTTTAAGGAGCTTTTTTACATAAAATATCAAAATGATATCGAATCACTTGACAAAAGAAATCGCTACGTTTACTGTAAAAAGGTGCTAAGATGTTGACATAACTGCAAGAAGTTTTTTAAGAGTCAACTCCCGGTCTTTTAACAAGTCGACTGAGTACGTTTTATGAAGCTATTTAGATCTTCGCGACAAAAAAGTCGCTATGTAGAAAATATGTACAATCTCATTTCGGAGCAGCTTTAGTTTCTCGGTAGGGAAATAGTGTGGTTTTAAGTTTGCAATGGAAGTTTTTTTTGCGACTATCTGTTCGCTTCTTGTATGTTAAAATTGTATTGCATTCGAGAATTGGAAATTCGAGAGATTTTTAAATCTGCTCGTAATACTCCTGTTACATACCACACAATCACGCCTGTGTGAAGTTCCCAAATGGGGTAGGTAGAGCACATGAGACGCTTTATGTAAACATAACCATGATTCCTTAAGATGGGATATGTTCGCCTTTGTTCTTGTGTTTTGTTCTATGCTTGTTATTTTGTCATGTTTATTTTGTACAATGAAGAGTTACATAGTTACATACTATTTCACGTTTTAAAGCCACTTCTAGCATAATCTTTAGTTAAGTTAAGATGTACTATAGTGACAGTTGCTAGCCTGTCGCCTGAAATAGACCATAACCTATTTCCGTACTCCCCTCTTACGACGTCCACTTAAGAATTAGATTCTAATTATTCTAAACCCGACACCACACGGCGTGAATATCTAAATCCGGGATGAAACCCGGAAGGGTAAATTACATATCGAAACTAAATTACATAAAATTACGAGTACCATGGGACATCGGTTCCACGAGTCACTATTGACAGATGTCGTCGATACATATCACGCCTGTATTTCCAAATGCGGTAGGCAGAGCACACGAAATGCTACTTAGGCAAAACCATGACTATTTCAAGTTTTGTAGCCGCATCTTGCATATTTTTTTAAATTTTGAGTTAGCAGGTATAATAGTGACAAGTTGCTAGCCTGGCGACTAAAATAAGTATACCTTAACCCATTTCTTTAGTCGGCTCTCACGACAACCACGGAGGGAATGGAGATATGTTGGAAACACAAGTTGAATTAAAACTATTCGCGTTTCGACTATCAATTGAAGTTAGACGGCCGGATAGCCCAGTGGTTAGAGAACCTGACCGTGAAGCTTAAGGTCCCGGGTTCGATCCCCGGTCGGGGCAGATGTCTGTATGATGAAAACGAATGTTTGCTCTCGAGTCTTGGATGTTTATCTATATATAAGTAAGTTTATCAGTTGTCTAGTATCCATAACACAGGCATTAAATTGCCTAATTTGGGACTAGGTGATTGGTGTGAATATTGTCTAATGATATTTACTTTATTTATTTATTTAAGTAACGTAAATGCGGTTACGATAGGAACCCTTGGTAGTGGCTCACCTAGATATATCTGTCGTGAGCCTTCTCACATTGACAGAGTTCGTCTAATTTCCGCCATGTTTCCTGCCACTGACAGCTACACTAGCGCCACCTACAATGACATGGGAAATTAACACATCGCCGTTAAGTTCACGGGTCGAAATTTCAGGTCTTTAGAAAATGCTGTCTGATTGAGGATAGTTATTCAACTAACTGTGAAGTTGTGGCGAATGGAATATCCCCTGGAATGAAAAAAGAAAAAGTTACTAGCATGTTTACATTCATTTTTAACCGACTTCAAAAAAGGAGGAGTTTTTTGATATTCGACGAAATTTTTTTTTGTGTGTATGTTACTCGATATCTCGGAGACCCGTGAACCGATTTTCAAAATATTTTTTTTTTTAGTCGAAAGGGTATAACTCGAAATTGGTCCCATCGGCACGAAATCAGGATCTGATGATGGAATATTTGAGAAATCGAGGGAACTCTTCTAATGTTATAGGGACATGTACGGCGTTTTCGGTAATTTGTTGATGAAGTCAAGAATTTACATTCAGTAAACAGAATACTTTCAAAATACTGTTAATTTGAAGTCGTTTTTTTTGTTTAATTTTTTTTATTGAGACAATTTCTTATTCGTGTGATGTTGGGTTTAGAATAACGCGTCTCCATTTCTTCCGCGGATGACGTCAAAGAGAAATATGTTAAAGTGTATTTTAGGCGACAGGCTAGCAACCTGTTACTATTATGCCTACTAACTTAAAACCTAAAAAAAAATATACTGAAAGTTTCGTGTGCTCTGCCTACCGCATTTGGGAGTACAGGTATGATGTATCTAAATATATAAAAGGAGAAACTGACTGACTGACTGACAGATCAACGCACAGCCTAAACGGCTAAACGTAGGCACTTGAAATTTGGAAGGGACGTAGCTTAGGTACTGTAGAGGTGCACTAAGAAAGGAATTCCCGAAATTCCCACGGGAACGGGAATTAGCGGGAAAATCCCGTTGTATGAAAAATCTAAACCGCTTAAGTCAGACACTTGAAATTTGGCATGCAGGTACCTTAGTAAACTCTAAGCTTAGTTGCAACGGGATATTGCGAAATTCCCACGGGATCGGGAATTAGCGGGAAAATCCCGTTGTATAAAAAATCAAAAACCGCTTAAGTTAGACACTTGAAATTTGGCATGCAGGTACCTTAGTAAACTCTAAGCTTAGTTGCAACGGGATATTGCGATATTCCCACGGGATCGGGAATTAGCGGGAAAATCCCGTTGTATGAAAAATCAAAAACCGCTTAAGTTAGACGCTTGAAATTTGGCATGCAGGTACCTTAGTAAACTTTAAGCTTAGTTGCAACGGGATATTGCGAAATTCTTACGGGAACGGGAATTAGCGGGAAAATCCCGTTGTATAAAAAATCAAAAACCGCTTAAGTTAGACGCTTGAAATTTGGCATACAGGTATGTACCTTAAAAAACTCAAAGCTTAGTTGCAACGGGATATTGTGTAATTCTCACGGGAACGGAAGTTAGCGGGAAAATCCCGTTGTGTGAAAAATCTAAACCGCTTAAGTTAGCCGCTTGAAATTTGACATGCAGGTACCTTCGTAAACTTCAAGCTTAGTTGCAACCGGATATTACGAAATTCCCATGGGAACGGGAATTAGCAAGAAAATCCCGTTGTATGAAAAATCTAAACCGCTTAAGTTAGACGCTTGAAATTTGATATACAAGTACCTTAGTACACTTAAAGCTTAATTGCAACAGGATATTGCGAAATTCCCACGGGAACGGGAGTTAGCGGGAAAATCCCGTTGTGTGAAAAATCTAAACCGCTTAAATTAGACGCTTGAAATTTGGCGTGCAGGTACCTTAGTAAAGTTAAAGCTGAGTTGCAACAGGATATTGCGAAATTCCCACGGGAACGGGAGTTAGCGGGGAAATCCCTTTGTATGAAAAATCTAAACCGTTTATGTTAGACGCTTGAAATTTGGCACGCAGGTAAGATGGAAATAGTCGAAGGGATGGGCAGTGAGTGACATAGGCTACTTTTGTCTTTTTATAATCCATCACTTCTCTAAAATGAGGGATGTAAAGTATGTATGGAGCATTCCGCAATTTATCAATGTTTTCTATGTAGCTTATGCCTAGAATCTTTTTATCCTATTCCCAAATTGAAAGACATATATTATACAATATACATATCGTCTACAGCAGCGTATTTAAATAATTCTGAGATCTCTTCTGTGTCATTCCGAATTTAATGCGAGCGAAGCCGCGGGCAAAAGCTAGTACATGTATATCGTCAGTGGAAAGGAAAAAACGCTAAAGCGCCATGTAGATACTTGGCGCTTTAGCGTTTTTTCCTTTCCACTGACGATATGTATGTATGTATGTATTTGTTATTCTGTTTTGAATTATTAACGGCAAGCTTGTGTGGTTTCGCGCTTAGAATAACACCTCTCTATTTCTTTAGTCGACGTCTTAAGTGGCGACGAACGAAAATAGGTTCAACTATTTTCAAGCCTAAAATTACGCCACGAAACGTGTTTATATCATTTCGTGCGCTCTGCCTACCTCGTTTAGATACACACGCGTGATGTTTACTTATGTAAATAAATTAAACCGCTGTCATCCTCATACAAACGGACTGACGGAACGACACAACACAACTATAAGTATGTTAGTTGCCGTGTGGTGTCGGAATAGAATAACACCTCTCCATTTCGTACGTTGATGTCGTAAGAGGCGGCTGAGGAAATAGGTTTAGGTATGCTTTAGGCGACAGGGTAGCAACCTGCCACTATTCTATCTCTTCCATCTTTGCAAACCTAAAACTATGCTAGAAGAGGCTACAAAGCGCGATATAGTCACAATCATGGTTTTGTCTATGTCACGTTTCGTGTGCACTATTATACCTCTTCCATCTGTTTTCAAACCTTAAATAAAATTATGCTAGAAGTGGCTGCGAAGCGTGAAATAGTCATAATAGTTTGTCTATATCACGTTTCGTATTCTCTGCCTACCCTAATTGGGAACACAGGCGTGATTGTATGTATGTATGTAATAAGTATTCGTTTGGCAGCAACACCTCCAAAACTACACAAAACCCTGTTTTCTCCCAATTCCTAAGGCAATCAGAAAGATTTCCAAACTTTGCAGCATTCCCCTCATAAATCACCTCCCATTTCCCTGCATGATCCATTGCAATATCGTCGACATACAGGTTGTTTCGCACATGAGTTGCAAACGAGCCCGAATTCCACGATATTTTGAGGAAAGAAAATGTATTTCTGTGCGAGAAAAACTATGACGGCAGTGGAGATGGTCGGATTGGTTCTTGGGAAAGGGTGAGGCCGGATTTATTGGGAAGACATGTGGTAATCGGGAGTATGATTTAACCACTGGAATGTTTCGCTTTCATTGTGGATGCCGGTGAATTTTTTAGGCGTTGTGGCGTTCGCGTTCTCGGGACGATGAAATTAGAGAGACGTCAACTATTATTAGACGGTTTTTGTATTCATAAATAAGTTTATTTAGGAATACAAAAACCGTCTAATAATAGTAGTCAAGCGTAGTTACGCTTGAATCTTTCGATTACACGCCTACTGTGTTACTTATCAAGTCATTTATAAACAGCAAATTCTATCCAAACAGTTCTAACTGGCCACTAAGAACTAGCAGCAATTCGAAAAACAAAAAAACACAAACATAACGCCTCTTTGAAAAAGGAACGCTGAAACGGACCAAGGAGTGCGTTGCAAGTCTGCCGGAGACAGTGCACAAAAAGTGCTGGCAGCCTGCGAAGCCCTTAAAAATAACGGCTTCCCGGCAGTTAGGAATAAATATGGGCGATCCTGGTTAATTCAATCTCTAGAATAAGTGCACTGCGAGGGGATTTGAATGCGTTATCTCTGTTATTTTAGGGGCAGTGTGTGTTAAACCAAGGAAATTGTAGGACTAAATTGAGAATACTTATTTAAGTGTTCTTGAAGCCGTTCTTAGTTCGAATACGATGAGGTTTCGAATTTCAACTCCATTTTGTTTATCTTGTTACTTTGACGGGGAGCTCAGTGGTTTGAGAACACTCTGAGTTGAGAACCAGACTTTGAAGCTTGAAATCTTGGGGTCGAATCCACGTTACATCGTTCGTATGATAAATATAAATCCCATCAAAAACATTCTGTAAAAAAACTATCCAAGTCTCGTTGAAGCTGCTTGTTTATCTCTAAAAAGTAATGAAATCTAGACATAGTTGTGCCAAGTCTAAGGTTCCTTACTGCGATTTCTTTATTATTATAGTTAAGGTTGTGTGCCTTGGCCGTTGAACATTTTTTATACGTTAGTGGGTACAAGTCAATTTTGTTAACATGTAATGTTGCAACTACCTTGTTTGTTACGCGAGGTAATAGCCCATACTGGTATGGGTAATTGGTATAAAGTGTTCAACGGCCAAGTCACACAACATTAACTATAATAATAAAGAAATCGCAGTAAGGAACCTTAGACTTGGCACAACTATGTCTAGATTTCATTACTTTTTAGAGATAAACAAGCAGCTTCAACGGGACTTGGATAGTTTTTTTACAGAATGTTTTTGATGGGATTTCACTTCTTTTTGTAGAAACGTGAGCATATTCATTAATTATGTTAGATTTTCTTATTTTACACATTTACTTATTTTTGCAAATTATCTTTCTTTTCTGTTTTCCGGTTTTGATCTCGTACAGTAGGAACAGTTTTTCGTATTGCCCATTCGCGGTCCTTAAATTAGAAGATGTGTCTCTCTACGCTGGATTTTTGCAATTACCGTCGATTTTTTTATGTACCAGAGCAGCTCAGGGTCTTCATCAGATACTTCAGACCTCAGATTTTTGCCATCAAATGAAGCGACCCACTAAGTTGAATATTTTTTGTAAAAGAAGTGTGTTGATCTCTATAGTAGTTTGGTTGGGCTCTAGTGTTTTCTAATCAGGTTCACCAGGTACTCCAGATCTTCGATTATCCTAGTTTTTACATTTTTCCCTTTATGTAGTCGTTAATCCCTAACCATGTACCAAATTTCAGCTCTCTGAGTTAACGGGAAGTACCAGTTCTATTTTGATGATCATGAGTGAGTGAGTGTCGAAAATGCGAAACTTTGCTTTCGCTTAACTTCGGAACTGAATTACCTACACACTTGAAATTTTGGATTTTAAGTATGTGGT
This sequence comes from Adoxophyes honmai, assembly GCA_005406045.1. NCBI lineage: Eukaryota > Metazoa > Arthropoda > Insecta > Lepidoptera > Tortricidae > Adoxophyes > Adoxophyes honmai. The sequence goes on from BHDV01006789.1 coordinate 500,301, forward strand.
TGTAGCTCACTAGATGACGAAAATTTCAGCGTCCTAGTATTATCCAGAGGTTCTCAAATAGGGGCCTGAAAATGCCGCGAAATGGTTCCAGTAAAGGATGGTACGGCAGTGCTTGCTTTGCGCTCGACTTGGTGGGGGCACTGCCGTGCCCCCCGATACCAATGAATATTTGTAACATCCATCATATCAGCAAAAAAAGGAAGCGAAAAGAAGTTTTTTGTAATTAGTTCTGAAAACCAATTCCGTTTCATAAATACTTCAAGAGACGTCCTTAATATATCAAATGCACAGAGATTCCAGATTTTTATGCACGTAAATTTTTGATGCTTTAACTTAACTTAAACACGAACAAGAAAATATTCTGTGAAAGCAGAAATCCTATCTAAAATATTACCCGCTTGATCATCTGTGTTTGGAAACGTGCCACTTGCATATAGCACTAAAGTATAGCAAATGCTTTCGGCGTATTGTGCTGGTCATATCGTTGGTACATCCAGAGATCACGTAACTAGGCAATGGGTAATGGGTATAAGTACGAGAATAAGTTGACATTTGGTTTCGAATGTGCGTGATTCGATATTTAAAATTTGCTCTTGACGTCACGGCACGGGCCATTCGATTCGACACGACTGTATAATGCCAGTCACACATTACTAACGAAATGCTTGTCAATTTATAACTGATTTATTTTTAAAGACTTAGGGAGAGGTAACGAGGTCAAAAGTTACAACTAAATTAAATAAAAAAATGGAGGAAGAGGAAAGTAAAAGAAACATTAATTAGATCGATTCATTAAAAAGATAGAGGTGCGCCATTAAAAGACAACGGGACCATTACTGATTAAAGTGAAATTTAGAGAACTGAATTGATAAACTTTACATACATACATCGCTCCTGTATTGCCAAATGGAGTAGGCAGAGCACATGAAACGATATCCAAACCATGAATATTTCACGCTTATTACCTAGTCATTTCTGGCGCATTTTTAGGTTTTAAGTGAAGATTACATTGAATGATAACCCTTGCATTTCATTTAAACTTGAAAACATGTTTAAGACTCGGTAACTAAACTTAATAACAACAAACTAAACAATACCCGACCCTGTTTTTATCGATGATCCTATTCAATTCAACACCGATAGAATTTAATTTTGGCAAGGCTAGTCAGTTTTATTCTATACCGTCACTGAGAACCACAGATAAAACCAATCTACGTTCTTCATTCGAATCTAAATAAAAACTTAAAAGACCAAGGAATGAAAGCCAGAAAACATCCAAGATTTAATCAACCATTTAATATTCAATGACCATACGACCCCAAATAACAGTGTGACATCCCATCAAGCCGAGCCCCATTCCAACTACCCCGGAAATAATTTACTGCAGCTAATAATCTCAAATTAAATCAAAATTTTCTTTGGAAAGGTGAAAATATGGCCCCCTGCCTCCTGTTTTACGAGCACTCGTAAAATTGGGCGACGTCGGAATCTATTTTTGAAGTTTATATAACCCGGGCCTGGCCGGCAGACTGTCTTTGTTTAATGTTTCGACGAATTAAGTGTTGTTTTGTACTAAGGCAAAGGCGTGGGTATCTATACAGCTATGTTGACAAGGCTTAGGATGTTTTTTAATACTGGAGCCGAATGGGTGGTTATGTTTGTACTGAACGGAACTGGGTAAAATGTCTGAATGATAAAAACTGTTAGAAAGCGCATTTTTTCAAGAGTTTTTTCAAAAACTGTGCAACTTTTTAAAGTTACTACTTACTACAAACAGATTTCTGACGTAGATCTACTAAATACTTAGTAACACTCGAATAAGTAGTATTAGTTTTAGATCCGTTGTCAATTTTATACCTTTTTTAAACCCTATACTTGTGATACGGGATTTTAGTATGACTAAATTGAGATTTAAGGCATGCTGAAAGTGGCTTCTAGTTGCTCTTTAATAGTTCCCATTCGCCATATTGGATTTTCGTTTAACAATTTCCGTATCTTTTTAAATTTCTCCGAGGCCGCGGCGTTTAGTTTAGTGAAACGCTCATCAGGGGCGTTTTGTTTTTGTTGAGTCATGTTGGCTCTACTGATTATGGGAGCAGTTTGAAACAGTTTGGGCTGAGTCGCGGCTTTTAGCGTAATGCGCTCGATTTATGAAAGCTGAATCGAATTTCGAAATTGGAACACGTCATGGTGTAGTCATTTCGGATTTTGTGGTTTGGAACGTTTTTTTTTAACGAAGTCAAAGATTTCTAATTTGTAGATGTTGATCACAAATCGTACAGTCACAAAGGGATATATCGATGAATTTGTAATTTAGCCCGTTAAAAGAAAAGATACTCGATTAAAACGTAAGCTTTAATTCTCACTATTCTTTCTTTTAAACACATTATTTATCCCATCAACACCATCACCGCAATAAAGTAGCGACAGGTGGAGAGTCTGTATAATCTGTGGATTCTCTACACGTTCCGCTGTTTTTTTTTAAACAATCGAGGCCGAGGCTTTTATTGCTTTCAGCCAATTGTACCTTAGGGGATTCGGGGCTTTGGAACGAATTTTAATGCCTTACTTATTCATTATTAAGTACTTTTCGGGAGTTAATTAATAAAGGGTCTACTAATGAACTAGTGTCTCTACGGATGTTTTTTCTACGTTGCTTTTAAACTTTTAGAACATACATCACACCTGTACATAGACAAACATGACTGTACCACGTTTCCTGGCCACTTCTATCATATTTTTGTAGGTTTTAAGACTTTTAAGTTGGCATGTAAACAGTGACAGGTTGCTAGCCTGTCGTCTAAAAGTAACTTAATCTGTTTTCCTTAGTCACATCTTACGACATCCACAGAAGAAACGGAGCGGTGTTATTATAAACCCGACACCACACAGGAACCAAATCTACAAAATTAAAATAAAAAGTACAAAATATAACTATCTACAAATAAAACACTTGAAAGCTGTTTAAGCATTTGAAAAATACTAGAGATGGATGTTCCATAACAGATCTAAAGCAGTTTCAAGTTTCAACCTTATTCCAACGAGTAAAAAGTTCAAAAACTATTTCGCCAATTACGTCTATTCTCTTTGGAAATTATCTAGTAACTTTATTCGAAATTTGAACGCTTACAACCTAGAACAGCGACTGGCTGGATGGAATTTAGCAGCCATTAAGAAAATAAAAACACGTTTATTTTGTCGGAGCACAAACGAGCGAGCTATCTCATCTTTTCATTACCTTCTAGTGCGGTACTACTGGAACTCGTCGGTGTCTCACTTATTGTTTTGATGAAAATATGATAAATAAATAAAAAAATATGGAAAAGTAAAATAATTATTGTAATTAAAACAAACTTAAGTAAAACTTACACAAGGACATGTCTTGTAATTTCAGGATTGGAGAATTTTTCTAATGGGCCTCTCAAACGATATTATTAGTCCAAAGTTACTAGTGTTTTCTGATTCCATTCTCAAAATAAAACGAGACAAAACACTAATGAGATTGCACTAAACTTTCTTTAGTACCGGTTCCCCGACATTAAAAAAACAATCATTTCCAAACGACATTTTCTTGGAACTAACTAGGTATGTACTTTAAAAGAATATATTTACATACATACCAGCACGCCTGTCTTCCCAAATGGAGTAATCAAAGCACACAAAACTCTACATAGAAAAAAAACATGACTATTTCACGTTCCGTGGTCACTTTTAGCATATATTTTAGGTTTTAAGTTGCCTGGTAGCAGCGGTAGGTTGCTAGTCAGTCGCCTAAAATTTAACTTAATCTACTTAGTCTCTTACGACGTCCACGGAAGAAATAGAGAGGGTTATTCTAAACCCGACACCACACGGAACCTCATAAAATTCATAAAAAAATCTGACAAAATATTGTCTTACGGGTGCTCACTCTATCAACAATACAGCGTGAATAAATTACTATTAACAGTTCCGTGAACTGAAATCTCCAGCTGTTCTCATAACGAAATTGCTCCAGTCTGTCATTCCACGTACCTACTTGATATTATTTTAACGTCCAAACGGTCCAAATACACGTTTTGTACGACAAAATAGTCGATCCAATTTATTCCAACCGAAAAGAAAGCTACGTCCTATTAGACAAATGTATTTCTTTCTTATGTAAATGGCCGAGGTCCTTCGAACGCATGTACAAACTACGTCAAGGTCCCACTGTGTTTATATTTACATACATTTCGCATTGTTACGACCTGTCGAAATTAATGTAGTATTTATACGATGACTAGCTGCTTCCCGTGGTTTCGTCGGTGTCGGAAAGATTCCAATAGAGAGATCTATCTAGACAGATGTTGATGTTATGACCGAAGTTCGCAGAGAAGAAGTTGGAAGTTGTATTTATGCAACTTAACGTCGAAGGTTTAGTTAGCGCTATATAGGATTGTTTAGTTTGGGTATTCGATAACAGGAGGCGCTAGGTTGCTGCATGTCATCGGGACTCAAAATATCAAGGTTCGGCGGTTGAGACGTTCGAACTAATAGACAAATACAATCATCTTGAAAACTTAAAATTATAGAAAATTATCTACCGTGAGTCTCATTTATTGAAAAAAAAAACGGATAAACTCACGTCTTTATATCGAGATTGATTCGACATATGTCGGGATGGATTCAGACTCATCATCAGGACATCAGGAGCAACGAAACACGGCAGTAGAATATCAATTTGAGAGCGCGTCAAACTATGTCGTACCTTTAACAAAAATTTACAGCAAAATATAATTGAAGTTTTGTTAAAAAAACATTATTGAACATATAATAACATTGCGAAGTCATTAAGTAAAATTAATAATAGATGTTCATAAAACTCGCAATAGTTTAGCTTAAAATAGAGAGAAGACAGTCATTATAACAATCAGTAAAAAGTCTGCTAAAAAACTCTCAAAAGACTCGCTCACTCACCACAAACAAAAAACAAATGGTACCGCTGTGTTCCACCTTCAAACACAAGTTTTCGGTGCAAGGAGGTTGTATAGCTTAATAAGGCTGTTTCACACGTAAGGCCGCGATCATTGTGCCAGGCCAACGGGCCACTTGGACTGCGGCCAGTAGTTTACAATGTTTTTGATGTTGTGAACTAGACTTTACAATAAAGGTTGAGTTAGATGTTTGGGAAAGCTTATGAAATGTTTGTGGCAGGGTAATGATAATGATCGCGCGTTTGAAGACCCTCATTATGTTCATTACGTGTAAACATGTTTTTTACTAGATTTCTTAAGAAATTCTTAAGAAATGGGGTAGGCAGAGCTCACAAAACGCTACGTAGATTAAACCATGACTACTTCACGTACCGTGGACACCTACGTATTATAAGTTGGCAGGTATAATATAACAGCCGTGGTAGCTCAATGGTTCGACCTGTGGCCTCTCAAGCAGAGGGTCGTGGGTTCAAACCCCGGGCTCGCACCTCTGAATTTTTCGGAATTTATGTGTGATATCGAATTTGATATTTAACACGAGCTATTCGGTGAAGGGAAACATCGTGAGGAAACCTGCACAGAGCGACAAAGCAATTCAATGTTGTGTGTGAAGTTCTCAATACGCACTGGGCCCGCGTGGGAACTATAGCCCAAGTCCTCTCATACTGAGAGGAGGCCTGTGCCCTGCAGTGGGACGTATATAGGCTGGATGATGAGGTACCTATAATAATAGGTTCCTAGCCTGCCGCCTAAAATAATTATAACTTAACCAATTTCCTTAGTCGCCTATTACGGCATCCACGGAAGAAATGTAGAGGTGTTATTCTGAATCCGACACCACACAAACTGATTTTCTATCGAAATAGTTTACTCGAGTTACGGTGGCACAAACAAATCACTTATCGGAAGTCATAATAGCACTCGTTTTGCTTGAGTAGGTAGAATTATTAATCGGTCACTGCCTATTTAGGGTTCCGTACGTATAGGGTGAAAATGGGACCCTATTACTGAGACTTCGCTGTCTGTCCTTCCCACTGTCACCAGGCTGTATCTCACGAACAGTGCAATTTTATAATGTTTTAAACTTTCGCGATTCTTACTCACAATTTTATTATATGTACGCGGGACTTAATCACGATTTTATTTACCTTCTCGACGTTTCGGCCGCGTTACAGCGACCGTGGTCACGAGTTGACTGAAGCAGAGCACGACGTTTGTTTCGCAGCCCGGGTCCTTCGAACTACCCGCACTTGATTTTCATCAGTAACGGCTCCCCGAACCACCCGCGTTTCCCTGATATTGTCCACCGACACCCTATCAAGTGTAGCCGTGGTAGCCTAGCGGTTCGACCTGTGGCCTCTCAAGCAGAGGGTCGTGGGTTCAAACCCCGGGCGCGCACCTCTGACTTTTTCGGAATTTATGTGTGATTTCGAATTTGATATTTATCACGAGCTATTCGGTGAAGGAAAACATCGTAAAGAAACTTACACAAAGCGACGAAGTAATTCAACGTTGTGTGTGAAGTTCCCTATCCGCACTGGGCCCGCGTGGGAACTATTAGCCCAAGCCCTCTCATACTAAGAGGAGGCCTGTGCCCTGCAGTGGGACGTATTTAGGCTGATGATGATGATGATGATGACCCTATCAAGTAACCTACCCTACCCTACCCTATCCTACCCTAGTGCAAGTTTGACTTGAAATTTTCACAGATGATGTATTGCCACTATAACAAGAAATAACACGAAATACTAAAACGTGAAGTAGTCAGCGCGAGTTTAGTTTGTTGCATTAGAGAATACCTACTGAATACTTTACTTTACTGATGCAGCAAATCATGCTGAGCGAAGGCCCATTTTTCGGTTCTCTTGTGTCACTACGACATACTGTAAACCAAGTCACAGACTAAGCAGATACAATAATATTTTACAAACATACATACATATTCTCACGCCTGTATTCCCAAGAGGGGTAGGCAGAGCACATGAATTCAAAAATCCAGTGCCACGTTTAGCAATTTCAGGGTAATCAGATGGTTAAACGTGATATTGCAGTGACAGGTTGCTAGCCCATCGCCCACGATACACTAACCCTTTCCCAGAGTCGAGTCTTACGACACCCACTGGAAGAAAGGGGGAGGTGTTATTCTACCCCGGCACCACACGGGAACAATAATATTTTATCTGCTTATAAATGCCATCACGTTATCTGCGCTGTGTGTTAGCTCATTAAATTGTTTAGAGAGCGGTATTGGTAGATATCCTTTCAGATGAAGATATCTCTTCGTATCTGCTTAGTGTATGACACGCTAGTTTTAAGATTTATCGTTATTTTGTATGGTGATAGCTTGGAGACCAAAAAACATAAAATTTTCTTTCATTATTTATTTCGATTGGGACGTCTATGTACTATCGAACCAACTGATTCCTGACTCACCGCAGAACGTTGTCACAATAAACGTCATAAACAGTTCCTTTGTCAAGCAATGCAATGTCACTATGACGTTCACTGTGAATAGGTTCTATGTTGGGTCAGGAATCAATTGGTTCGATGGTATACTTATCGAAATACGTTTCAAACTAAATAAAACCCATTGATCTCACCAGTAGTCCTCCTGGAGTGCTAATTCGAGGTACAGGTTCTCAATGCAATTGCTAAGTTAATCCGGTTTGCGGCCGGCGCCTTGTGGACAGCGAACCCTCGGGGAGGGGGTGAGGGGTGTAAGGGGTGGAAGGTGTCGGTAGTTAGCTTTGTTACGAATAGACTTCAAAAAGGAGGTTATTCTATTACGTGTTAATGTGTGGTGGGTTTAAAAACTACTCTCCATTCCGTCATGTCGTAAGAGACGACTATACCTTATCGGTTTAGGTAGTTAAAACAATGTAAACAATCTTGACGTGTCTTTTAATTTAAACGTACACTTTATAAATCGAAATCTTTACATTTTACAATTTAGGTATGAAAAAATCATTTACTTTCATAATTTAATTGTAGGTATAGCGTAACGATTTTCATTATTAGACTGTGTATTTCAATAAAAAGAGACGTCAAGATTGTTTATATTGTTTTAACTACCTAAACCGGTAAAGTATAAGGATGAAGGTTTGAGGTATATTTTAGGCGACGGGCATAGGTCACTAATATACGTCAAAACTTAAAATAAAATTTTGCTGGAAGTGGTCACGTAACGTGAGGTAGTTATGATTTTGACTTCTAGTATTCCGTGTGCTCTACCTACCCCATTTGGGAATACAGACGGGATGTATTTCATGTTTTTATGTAGTATTCTATCATACGCAACTAACAAGTCTAGCATTTTTCTCCTGTGCTTAGCATTCATAATAATCTATATCTGTAACTTCACAGTTGTGAAATGTGTCAAAATGATTTACTACTTGGCCGGCGGGCACTATAGTTTAACGTAATTCTTCAAATGTCGTAGGCAGAGCACACAAAACGTGAAACACACAAAAACATGACTATCTCACGTTGCGAAGATAATCTACACTAATATTATAAAGAGGAAAACTTTGTTTGTTTGTTTCTTTGTTTGTTTGTTTGTTTGTTTGGTTTTAATGAATAGGCTCAGTAACTACTGGACCGTTTTTAAAAATTCTTGCACCGTTCGAAAGCCACATTATCCACGAGTAACATAGGCAATTTTATTTTGAAAAAAAATGGATTCTGTTTAATATTTGAGTTTAGATATCTACATCTACACTAATATTATGAAGAGGAAAACTTTGTTTGTTTTTAATGAATAGGCTCAGAAACCTACGACCCCAAAATCCGAAATTTAAGCGAACGAAGTCGCGGGCGGAAAGCTAGTTCTTCATAATCTTAGGTTTAACCAACGAAAGTGCTATAGTAGTGACAAGTTGCTAGCTTACGACATCCTCGGAAGAAATGTGGAGGTGTTATTCTAACCCGACACTACCGGATATCTATATCCATCACCTACTATACTATATTATTATACTTAATGGCCTCAAAACATCAGAAAGTTGAATCGTCTGACGCTCCAGATAACAATAGTTAATGGAATTATCCAATCTAGCTGAATTGAGAACAAACAATTATCAAATTGATTTAGTTCCGGAGCTTTGTTTTTCACTCTGTTTTCACGGGATGAAGGATCGATGAATTTATACTTAGGGAATATTGTGTACCTACTGAGTGCTTAGTGCAATCAAAACGGTCATAAAATGATAACGATTTCGTTTGCGAATTGTATGGAAACTCAGACAGCGCCACCAATCAGCATGTTTGCACAACTGCCGCGGTCGACACGATTACCACACATTTACGTTAATTTTCAATCGAAAGCGTTATCGTTTCCGGACCGTTTTGATTACATTAAGCATTCTGAACAGCCGTTAACCGCCACTCTATTTGCGAGGAATCCGCTTACCAGTATCACACGGGAACTTTGCTTTTTTCCGAGCTAAAACTAAGCCGAAATTGGTTTCGAACCGTGAAGTTTTGACCATGTAGCGTTTCGGAATACAGACGCGACTTACAGACATTTATACAGGGTGTCCCATAAATCGCGGCTAAGCCTGACACCAGAGGTAGGTCTATCCAAGAACTATCGAACCAACCTAACATGACCTCAGTAAAAGTTGGACGGTTTTCGAGATATTTCCAATTTAGTGTTTTTTTCGAACTTTGCCTGTTTTATACCTCTTAAGTGCCATAATTTGTTTAGATAGCTCTTTATCCTCTTTTTTTTTAATTGTTACATGATCACAAATAGCTAAATTTATTAATAGCAGTGTTACTTTGTTAAAAACGTACGAGCGATACGAATGAAACGTAATTGATTGTTGAAATAAATGATCAACCAAAACAATAAGTTGGTCTTTGATCACCTGCCCTGAAAAAAAATACTAGACCGTGCAAGAGATTATTACTTTAAAAACTTGCGTATGTTATGCCAATTTCAAAAAGGTATAATACTTGATGGTTAAGCTGGTAAATTGAGAGATTTTGGAAGATCTTGCCAACGTGCCATTAAGTTAATTGAACGTTAACTATCGCTAATTGTTGGAGTTAGGTACCGTGCATTGTTAATTATTGTCTGCAACATGATATTTTTAGGATTTCGTAACCAAAGGGTGAAAACGGGACCCTAATACTGAGACTTCATTGTCTGTCTGTCTGTTTGTCCGTCTGTCCGTCTGTCACCAGGCTGTATCTAAAGAACCGTAAGAGCTAGGCAATTGAAAATTTCAGAGAAGACGTATTTCTATTGCCGCTAAAACACCAATTACTAAAATCGAAATAATAATAATAATTAAGGGAGGCTCCCATAGAAAAAACGTGATATTTTGGCCGTTTTAGTGGTCACCATTCTGCGAGCTGTATCTCAAGAACCGTATACTATTGAAATTTTCACTACAACTGTACTTTCACTATACTGTTTTTGCTATTTTTAGATTTTAGTCAGCAAATTACCACTATCATACGTTTTAGGCACCTTACACACTGCGACTTTTAGCAGCGATTACGGTTCTTTAGATACAGCCTGGTGACAGACGGACAGACGGACAGACAGACAGACAGACAGACAGTGAAGTCTCAGTATTAGGGTCCCGTTTTCACCCTTCGGTTACGAAATCCTAAAAATATCATGTTGCAGACAATAATTAACAATGCACGGTACCTAACTCCAACAATTAGCGATAGTTAACGTTCAATTAACTTAATGGCACGTTGGCAAGATCTTCCAAAATCTCTCAATTTACCAGCTTAACCATCAAGTATTATACCTTTTTGAAATTGGCATAACATACGCAAGTTTTCAAAGTAATAATCTCTTGCACGGTCTAGTATTTTTTTTTCAGGGCAGGTGATCAAAGACCAACTTATTGTTTTGGTTGATCATGTATTTCAACAATCAATTACGTTTCATTCGTATCTCTCGTACGTTTTTAACAAAGTAACACTGCTATTAATAAATTTAGCTATTTGTGATTAATGTAACAATAAAAAAAAGAGGATAAAGAGCTATCTAAACAAATTATGGCACTTAAGAGGTGCAAAACGGGCGAAGTTCGAAAAAAACACTAAATTGCAAATATCTCGAAAACCGTCCAACTTTTACTGAGGTCATGTTAGGTTGGTTCGATAGCTCTTGGATAGACCTACCTTCGGTGTCAGGCTTAGCCGCGATTTATGGGACACCCTGTATGTATAACGGGGGTTCCTTATAATTTAAAGGATTCTCGTCGTTATTCTCAGCCATCTTGACGGATTAACAGTGGACGTAGTGGAAGTGTCAGCTAATGTTAAAATATGAAGTCGGGTAGATTTCACAATCACTTGATTTAATTATTTTACAAACTTGATTTGATAACGGAAACAACAAACACTAAATTAATCTATGTACTTAGACTTAGAATTATTACGCGACAGGTTTTATAACGTGTTTACTATGGCACGGTCAGAGCGAAGTGTTGTTCGCCTCGAACATTGGTCGTCTCACACACCACCCCGCGCGAAGCGCGGGGGGGTGTGGGGGGAGACTTCTCAGGGCTTGGCCCTATAAGTCGGATTCTGACGCGACCCACAACTGTGGGTCCGGCTTTGGTTTGCCTTTAGGCGTTGAGGAGTGGCTCGTCAAGAGCCCAAGGAGGTGTTGATGGGCTCCTGATTGGGGTGCTTCTGCGCACATTTGGGGTGTTCATCAGAACCACCCTGTGCGCTTCTGCGAGCTGGTTTCTGCTGTCCGTGCTTGGGTCGCTTTCCCTCATTTCGGGATGGGGATTTTTCGGGCGTCCTCTTTCCAATGGGTCTCTTTACGCCCTTCTGGCCCCTTGGCGTGGGGTCGTTGGCACGCGCCATCAGGGTTGATGGCGCGGATTCTTCTTCCATCGTTTGGTTGCGTTCTGCAGTTCGGTTGCTTCGTGATGTGCGCGCCGTGGTGCCGGCCTTCTTGTTCCGCGCCTCCCTGCGGTACACCGGGCAACCTACGTGGTTTGCCGGGTGTGGTCCGCCACAGTTGGCGCAGGTGGCCGGCTCGTTCAACGGTCGCGGGCAGTCCTTCGCTGCGTGGGGTTCGCCACACCTCACGCACGCGATTTGGCGGTGACAGCACGCCGACGAGTGGCGGAAGGCCTGGCAGCGATGGCATTGGGCTGGGCCCGCCTTCCCCCTCCAGGCTTCCACCCTGATGCCGGGCATGTAGAGTAGCTCAGTGATGCTATAGATGCCTTGGTTTTGCATGTATGTTCCCGCTATATGAGCGAAGAACACACAGCTTCGCCTTGGTGTTCTGGCTGGGACGCATCTGACGTATACCGCGTCGTGTCCTAGGGCGCGGAGAGCTTCTTTTATTTCATTTGGGGCGGTGGCTGCTGGTAGCCCGCGGATGGCGAACTTTGCTCCCCGCTCGCTGGGCAGGGAGTAAAAGTGCCATAGTATCTGCGGGTCTTCCTTTTGGGCCTCTCGTAGGTAAGAGGTCACCGTGCGGAATTCGTCTTCCTCCTTGGGCATGATTCTCACACCGTTTTTGTAGGGCATCGCTGTTGGCGCGCGGCCTAGCCTTCTGGCTATAGCCGCTATGTGCCGGGTCCAATTAGGTAGGTTTTCTACCGTCAGGGGCGGGTATCTCTCCCTCCTTTTGGGGGGGTTAGTGGCGTTTGCGGGTGTGGCAGCGGTGGCGCTTGCTCCCGTGGCGTCTGGTGTCGGCGGCGGCGACGCGCTGACCGTCGCTTGCGCGTAGGTCGCGGGTCGCGTCTGCTGCAGTGGTTGCGGTGTGGTCGGCGGTGACGTGTTTGTCGCCGCGTGCACGAGTTTGGTTTTTGGCTTCGGGGTAGTCGGCGGCATTTGTTCGAGCAACTCGTAGATGCTTGACGGCGGTGGCCCCAGGTAGCCTGGCGTTTCCATGCGGCATGTCTGCTCTCTAACTGCATCTCGAAAGGGTGTAGCCCTTACCCTTCTCTCGTCTTCTTCGTTTGATGGGGTGCTTCGCATTTGGGCGTATTCCCTTATTCGTAGGTAGGACCTGATCCAACCGGCGAGTTCCTGGGAGATGGGGGTTTCCCCCCTTACCAGGGACTGCCATAGAGTCAGGTCCGCCCTAATATCGGCGGGGAGGTCTCTCAGGTCGTTCTCTAAGAGCGTTAGGGGCTCTCGGCGGCTGTGAACGGGCGTCTCGGGGGCTGGGGGTAGTTGACGTTGCTCGCGCTTCGCTTTACCCTCAGTTTGTAGGTCGCTGTTTCTGTCCCTTTCCGATTTGAACGTTTGTTCATCGTACTCGGGCATTTCGGTGTCTGAGGGTAGTTCGGAACGGGCCCGTTTCGTGCTACCCTCATTTTTGGGTTCGCTGCATCCGTCTCTTTCAGACTGGATCGAATCTTCGTTGGATTCGGGCATCTCGTTTTCTGAGGGTAGTTCGAAACGGGCTCGTTCCGGACTACCCTCGAAAATTTTCTTCGCATCTCGGGCCCCGGTATGTGTCGCATGGGGCGACGAGTGGTGCAGACGTCGCTGTCGGTGTTCCGACGTCGATGTGGAGGCTGTAGCTTGGCCGATGGGTGGCCCAAACGCTGGGTTTTGGACCGGCGGTAGCGCAGGGAAGTCTTCGCCGCGTTGGGTGCGGCTGGCGGTGGCGGGGGCCGGCTTCGTTTTTCGTGTGGGTAGTCGCTCACCTTTCGGTTTACGACTACCCCCACGTTTGTTCTGCTCCATGAAGAGCGGTTTCGCGGCGGGTGCGGAGCGTGCGCGTCGTCTTCAGTCCGCGGCGTCGGGCCCAGCGTCCCTTGCCCGGTTGGGGCGCCCGGGCGAGCGGGACCGGGCTCGGGATGTCGGGATGAAGCCGTCGACTGAGGCAGCAGGTAGGGGAATCTCCGCCGACGAAAGTCGGGCGCATTCGTATTTCGTACGAATGCGGGTAGCTCGTTGAACGATTTTGTGTGGACGACCGTGCGCAGTGTGGCTCCGTAGGCAAATCCAACTTGTTCGACTCGGCCGAACCTCACGTTTTTATAGACCCTATCAGGCGCCGCTCCCGACCGACGCTGGCGTTATAATTCCTCAGTCCGCCGCTTGGTGGCGCTTTCGTCGCTCCAAGCCGACATATACATAATATATTTCTGGCTCAACCGTGTCAATACCCTCTGACTGAACATCCGTAAAACTGACAACCTAACGTCCTCCCTTTTCTTGACACCATAAACGCTGTCACTTCTCGATTTGAACCACCTGCTTAATTTTTCACACAGCGTTGCCAGGATCCACACGGTCCCCCGGGGACCGGGGTAAATTAGTTATTCACAAACAAAGGTAGGGTGTGGACAAATTTATGGTTTAGTGTGGCCATAAAGTATCCCATGCGATAATGTTAGGAGATACGGGAGCGGAATTGGCTCGTGTGGAGTCTTGTTTAAGTGGAACGCGTCAATCAATATTTAAGAGTGACCCTTTGGGTTCGTGGCTTTTTTTTGGGATTTGGTGTTGGGTTTATTTAGGATGACACGTCTCCGTTTCTGTTGATGTCGTGAGAAGCGACTAATGCTAGGTTTACACGGGGTTAGTAGCTAATGCTTAGTACTTGTCACAGGTGTATAAACATGTTGTATAAGTGCTTAGTATTAGTGCAACTGCAAGTACAAGTAATTTGAAGCCGTTCCTATTTACTAAGCGACAAGCACCTCCCGCAGCTAAAAATCTACCAATACTTGTCACTTGTCGAGTGGTGTAAACATTTAATGACAAGTGCAATTTGTTTAGTGATTAGTAGGTTACCTACTCAAAGCTGCCGAACTAATACTATTCTCTAACACCACTGTGTAGACGATTACTTGCCACATGTCACTCTGCATTATGAGTCCCTAACCACCTACACTAATGACAAGTACTAAGCCCGTGTAAACCTAGCATAAGGAAATAGGTTGAGGTACATTTGAGGTGATAAGTTAGCAATATGTCACTTTTATATGTCAAGATTTAAAACCTAAAAAATATGGTGGAAGTGTTCACGCAAAGTGAAATAGTCATGATTGTATCTCTGTAGCTTTCCGTGTGTTCTGTGTGATGTATTTGTGTACAATTCTATCACACGAAACTAGCGAGTCTAGAAGTTTTCTCCTGAGGTTGGCATGAATAATTATTGGGTAGATGAGACTACAAGTACAAGTTCATTGTTATGTCTGTGTCAAAATATTGTTGTCAATAAAGGTCTTTTCATCACACTTGCTCGTCAATGGTGTTATTACAAGAGCGTCTCCTTTAGTACAAAGGCCTAAATTGTAACCGCGGGAGTTATCATTACATCCTATGGGAGGTAAAGTTTAGTTTTAAAAATTGCAAAAGTTAGTATAGGTACGTTAGTTCAGATTAAGGAGGTTACAAATGTAAAAATAAAAATTCTGCTTTAAAACTTTAGGGCCAATTTATAAATGCAAAATTAATGTATGCATTATGAAACTGTATTCATTTAATACTTTGGATGTATGTCGACGCGTTTTAAATATGCATTTTTCGTTTTGTTTGAACCTTTTTGGTAGAATCTGGCTGTATGACCATTCGAATTCTGTACAAAACATAGTTCTTGTCTGTGGTATATGATTAAAAAAAGTGACAATAGACCTGAACGCACTGACAGTAGTGACAGGGTGAATATCCCAGGCACATTTTTGACACGGCGGAGTAGTTATTGCCGCTGTTAACTGTTATTTACGTCTTATTGTAATTTTTATACTATAGCTGACATATCCCCCTATCTGTTACACAATATAAAACATTGACATGCCTTTTAATCTGGAAGAAAAAAAAGTTAAAGCTTTGATTTCCAATTTTGGTGGGCTGTCCGGAATCCATTTTTACTACAATATCATTAATTTGCTAAGAATCCCATGTGTAACACAAAATAACTTTAACCGTGGCATATTCTTACTTATTTAAGGAACATTATAAATAAATATCACCGTTGTGAGTTCGGTTATTGTGCCCAAAATCATACTTTAAACAAACGTCCGAGCGCGCGATCAAATTTTGGTGGACAAAGTTCGACTCGTTCTAATTCGCTTC
The DNA here is from genome assembly GCA_005406045.1 of Adoxophyes honmai. Classification (NCBI taxonomy): domain Eukaryota; kingdom Metazoa; phylum Arthropoda; class Insecta; order Lepidoptera; family Tortricidae; genus Adoxophyes; species Adoxophyes honmai. Next base: position 516,287 of record BHDV01006789.1, read on the forward strand.
TAAACGGCCCAGGAAGTATTAGCTTAACCTTCCGCGTACCTGCCAGTTACACTGCATTGACTGACGGTGAAAGCGGTCTGTGTTTGTCACTGGGTTTCCGTTAATCACGTAAAAACCCAATTTTGGTGCAAAGGGCGTCAAAAATTTACCAATTTTGGTGACTCTTGAAAAAAATGAAAGGTGTTTAATTACAACGTGTCTTTTAATCCTAATTTGAGTGGTTTAGGGTTCTTTTTAATGGAAGTAGCCTGAATTTGTTATACCAAAAATGGGAAACGCTACGAAAGGTGTAAAAATAGGCGTATTAATCATTTTTATTCGACAGTAATTTTAAGCGCAGAATTAAGAAGCAAAGAGAGAGAAAGATATCATATAAAAATAAAGGGAAAAAATTGCCACCAAAATTTTAAAACTGCCACCAAAATTGGCAAAAAACTACACTTGTTGAAATTCACCCGACAACGCAAAAGGAATAACGCGGCGCGGTGACGTGATGTCATGAATTTTCTTTAATTTTTAGTTTTTCCTCGCAAATGTGATGAAAAACATTGTGTGTAACACGGGGAGTAAAGGACATTATAAACTCGAGGCATAAAAGCCCTCCGCCTGCGGCGTCGGGCTTCTAACAGCCTCTCGTTAATAATGTTCCATTTCCTCCCCTAGTTGCTCAATGTACTATTCTTTCTTTCTTTCTTTCTTTCTTCTTTAAGTAAAAAAGAACCAAGTATTTAGTCCGTTAGATAGATTACAAAAAAATATTGTATATATTTTTTCTTTTTTTTGACAAGCAAGAAATGACGAGGATACCGTGCTCTGAAGTTTCGAGTGACGTCACGTTGGAGTACAATTTTTACCAAGGCGTGACGTCACGAGCCCCACTCAGAAAGTTTTATGATCTGTACCTTTGTCCATGTTTAATTATTTGATAAACCAAAAAATACGTGTCCTATTTTTTTCCATAATCTAACTTACAGACTACGGACTAATTAGAAAGATATACTTTTAACCCTGCCATCATCCTTATTGTGTTACTTCATTGGGAATCAATTTTGAACCAAAATGTTGGCGTTTCTTCAACTTGTAACAAAATAAAATTAAAACGCAAGCTGAAATGAAATGATGTTAAATAACTTCCATGTCCTGAGAGATTAGTAATGGCCGACTTTTATAATAATTATAAGTTAGTAACGACCTCGTCCTGAATACAGTGTTTGTAATTAACTATTATTTGCCTAACATGAGTTGCGTTGTTATTTATAAAGTTTTTTTTACGGTTGATGTTGAACACTAGCCTATAGGCCAGGGGTTCACAATACATTCCAGATGGTGCAGGCAGTGCACACGAAATGCGACATAGACAAAAACCATGATTATGACTATTTCATGCCTCGCAGCTACTTCTCGGATAAATTTAAGTTTGAAAACAGATGGACGAGGTAGTATAATAGATAGTGACCGGTTGCTAGCCCATCGCCTAAATATATTTCCCTAGTCGCCTCTTACGAAATTGACGAAAGAAATGGAAAAGTGTTATTTTACCCCGACACCCAGGAGTCTTTAGATAACATTATTATTAATAAGGTTTCAATACCTAAGTCATCAATATGTTGTATACAAAGTCGCATAGATTATTCCAAACCCACTCCGTTATTACTAGGCCTTTCCAGCCAATATCATTCTGAAATTTATCTATTACTAGCTTCTGCCCGCGGCTTCGCACGCGATAAATTCGGGCTAACACAGAAGAGATTTCGGAATGATTATTAGGAAGCGCCCACCAGAATAGCCAGCAGACATTAGATTTTTCCCTACTTTCTCGACACTTATCGTCATATTTTGGAAAATTCAAACAAAATCTTTATAAATTGTAGCCTATGTGCTATTCTGGTGTATAAGCTACATTACTGTAAAGTTTCATGAAAACCCATTCATAGTTTTTGCGTGAAGGAGTAACAAACATCCATCCATCCATACATCCATCCATCCATACTCACAAACTTTCACGTTTATAATATTAGAAAGATTATTTCTCTTAGATTCTAGTCCTGATCCTTCCAATAAATTGTTTAAGAAACATTTTATACAACTCATAAAAGCAGGCCACAAAAACATTCAGTAGTTTGTAACCTTTTCCAGCGATCAAAAAGTATTTGCTGGAATACTTTTTTATTTTTCCACGGGCACGGTAACGCGTAAAACGTTTATTTTACTAGTTCCATATACCTGGTTTAGGTGTGGTCGTAAAAAACGGACATGATACTTTGAGATTTGTTCGAGAAAATACAGTTTCAACGCAAACGTTGGAGTTTTGACACAAGATGGTAATGTTGAGACTTTGGAAGTATTACTAATTGTTATATTTAGTGGGATTGGTATTTGTTAACGCTGGTATCAAAGGTAAAAAGCCGTGGTAGCCCAGCGGTTCGACCTGTGGCCTCTCAAGCAGAGGGTCGTGGGTTCAAACCCCGGGCTCGCACCTCTGAATTTTTCGGAATTTATGTGCGATATCGAATTTGATATTTACAACGAGCTACTCGGTGAAGGAAAACATCGTGAGCAAACCTGCACACAGTGGCGAAGCAATTCAATGTTGTGTGTGAAGTTCCCAATCCGCACTGGGCCCGCGTGGGAACTATAGCCCAAGCCCTCTCATACTGAGAGGAGGCCTGTGCCCTGCAGTGGGACGTTTATAGGCTGGATGATGAACGCTGGTATCGATTCTCTGGTAGGGGTCCGCGAACATAATCTTGTGTATTCTTCTTAGTCGTTTACTCTTGTCAGAGTGGTCGTGGTTGCGCATACGAGGTAAGGTAAACGTCCCTGTGCTCGACACTGACCCAATACATGGCACTTGCAAGTTGCAACCTTATGTCATAGTAAGACAGGTGACAGAATGGGTGTCATCTACTGGGCGTTGAGGCGTCGAGCATTGGTACATTTACCCTACATGGAGCGGTGTTAGGTGGGTCTTTTCCGAGGATTGCTCTTTTAGCATTTTGCTAGTGTATTAGCACCGTTTTATCTATGAACATTTGAATTAATATATGTATAAATGCCGGAAATGCTGCGTGCATGCTAACCTTGCTTTGACTTTACTAAAAAAAATTTTTTTTTGATTATCTATTCTAATATTATAAAGCTGAAGAGTTTGTTTGTTTGTTTGACCGCGCTAATCTCAGGAAATACTGGTTCGAATTGAAAAAATATGCTTGTGTTGGATAGACCATTTATCGAGGAAGGCTTTAGGCTATATAACACCACGCCAATAGGACCGAAGAAACATAGGAAAATGTGGAAAAAACGGGGAAATTGTCACTATTCCGCGCGGACGGAGTCGCGGAAACAGCTAGTATTCTATATGCACTAACTCTTCTACTACCTAATAAGAGAATAATGAGAAATAGACGTCATTCCATAGATATTAGATACTAGCTGTGCCCGCGACTCCGTTCGCGTGGAATATTGACCTTGGGTAATTTTCCCCGTTTTTTCCACATTTTGCAGTATTTCTTCGCTCCTATTGGTCGCAGTGTGATGTTATATATCCTAAAGCCTTCCTCGGTAAATGGTCTATCCAACACAAAAATAATTTTTCAATTCGAACCAGTAGTTCCTGAGATTAGCGCGTTCAAACAAACGAACATACAAACTCTTCAGCTTTATTATATAAGTATAGATTAAAGCCTTAAAATATTCCTGAAGATTCATTGTCTCTCAAATTGCACGAGTATCCAAAGTAGAACATCTACCCTCAATTTCGTCTCCATTTAAATTAGGATCCCATCATATCGACATAAATTAATCGATGGAGGGACAGAGAATATAAATTATGTCCTTGTCTCTACCTTTGTTGGAACTGTCGTATGCAGATCGGTGTGATATATAACAATGGAGTTAGAGGGAGCGGGTAGTTCGCTTGCCTAGGAACAAATATTTTGGATTGTAAGTATAGAACGTTTAGAGTAATAGAGTCACGGGATGTATCATGGCAAGGTTTTTAGTAGTGAGGGTAAGTTCACATACATACATACATACATACATATTGTCACGCCTTTATTCCCAAGAGGGGTAGGCAGAGCACATGAATTCAAAAATCCAGTGCCACGTTTAGCAATTTCAGGGTAACCAGATATTTAGGTATACGTGATATTGCAGTGACAGGTTGCTAGCCCATCGCCCACAATACACTAACCCTTTCCCAGAGTCGACTCTTACGACGGGAAGAAAAGGGGAAGTGCTATTCTAACCCGGCACCACACGGGGATTTTTCCTTTACTTACTAATACTTTTTTGGTCTGATACGATTCTCGTCAGATTCATACTCTATCAGATCCGTATGTCATCAAACTTGCTTTTTAATAATTCACAAACGATAAAGTAACATGACAAATTTGGGTTTTGGCAAAAAACAAATCTGCCGGCTTAGCACAGCAAGGCGCGAGTAGAGATACGCGCGAGATAGACTGTACCTGTCACTGTCTAACTAGCGACGTGAGAAGATGACAGGTAGACTATACCTCGCGCGAAACGGCTAGAGCGTGTTGCCTTTCTAAGCCTACTGAAGGTTGAAGGATCCGACAGGAAATGAATCTGACGGATACCGTGTTGAGCATAAAACTGGAACTTATTAAGTACAACACAACTAGCCCAAAACACTTATGCGTGTTAGAAAAAAACACTTATGCGTGCAATAAAAAATGTACGACACGGCCGCTGTTTGCCGACCTTGCCTAATAAAAAGGTCAACGACCTGGGAAACAAATATCCCGTCTGAAAAGTGGCGTTTATCTCGATCCCGCGGGACAGCGCGATAATGACATAGGGATGGGAAAATATCGGAAAATACTTACAAAAGTATAAACATCGGTAGTGAAATTTAAAGTCAAATATAAAGCCCTTTTTTGCAACAACAGATATCTTTCCAGTGAAAAGTAGAATATACAAAGGCGGACTTATCTTAAAAGGGATCTCTGTAAACCCCTTGTAGTAGAGACGAACAGCAAATTTAACTGATAACAAACAAACCTTTCATAAATATTCAAATGGGGTAGGTAGAGCGCACAAAACGTTACATAGTCAAAGCCATTCATAATTTTAGCCCTAAGATAATTTTAGATTTCAAAGAAGACGAAAGAAGTGTAATAGTTTCAGGTTGCTACCCTATCACTTGAAGCATACGCGCCGTTCTTATACAGGGTGTCCCAAAACTCAACGATAATCTGGGACCGGGTGAAAGGCCCACTTACACCAGTTCTGGGAAAAATAAAAAAAAAATTCCATGTCACTCGGTTCAGGAATAATAGGCATTTTTTCAAAAGAGTTGAAAATCGCCACCCTCCGTCGTACTTTCAAGTCCTGTGATCACCTGTGTCACTATTTCGGTTGTTTTTTTTTAATTTTGGGATCTTCATTAACTACGCTATTAATCGCAACCACAAATTGATGCCAAAAACATCGGTAATTTAATGAAATAAGTCAAGTTTTAGAGAGTCATGGTTCACGAAAATATTGTTAGGTAACTTTGACTCTTCATTTTGAAAAAAGAAAGTACTGTGCTACCCTTGGCAAGTTATTTCAAAAGATGGCGCATTTAATCAAGATTAAAAAATGGTGCAACACTTGCCAGCTTGCTTTGCATTTAAAATTTTATTCCTTAGTTTTTGCAAATTGAGCTCATTATCAACAACCCAACATTAGGAATTTTTAGTTAATAATATTTGCTATTTTTAGGATTCCGTACCCAGTGTGGTGTCGGGATAGAATAACACCTCTCCATTTCTTCCGAGGATGTCTTAAGAGGCGACTAAGGAAAATAGGTTCAGGTATGCTTTAGGCGACAAGCTGGCAATCTGTCACTATTATACCTCTTCCACCTGTTATCAAATCTAAAATTATGGTAGAAGTGGCTGCGAAGCGTGAAATAGTCATGGTTTTGTCCACGGATCAGAATAAAGAAAGTTGGATAGCCAAAAGTCACGCGTCCGTTTGAAAACGAGTGTCGCCACCTGTCTCCCTGTGCACTAATACCTACACGTAGAATAAAGAGCTGTAATTGTACGTACGAGACAACTACCCGCACAAGATTCGCCACACTCAAGTCCGGCGACGAAAAGGACAGGCCAAGTTTAAGTAACAATTTCAAGCTCCCCATTGACATAACTTATTGGTAGTTTTTGAAATAAGTAATAAAAAATGTATAATACTTCGTTTGTTATTTGTAAAGTCTCTTATTTATGGGTCTCAACTTTATAAACTTGTATTAGGTGGGTCACAGCCCAGGCAACTTTGGGAACTTTCAAAATGAAGAGTCAAAGTTACCTAAAAATATTTTTGTGAACCATAACTCTCTAAAACTTAACTGATTTTATTAAATTAGTAATGTTTTTGGCATTAATTTCAGGTTGCGATTAATAGCATCGTTAATGAAGATCACGAAATTAAAAAAATCTCAGCGAAATAGTGACTCTGGTGATCAAAGGACTTGAAAATTGCAGCTCTTTATTCTACGTGTATTAGTGCACCTAATACATGTTTCTGTTAATATCGTTGATGTAAAGGAGATGTTTCGTGGGAGACAGGTGGCGACACTCGTTTTCAAACGGACGCGTGACTTTTGGCTATCCAACCTTCTTTATTCTGATCCGTGGACAAAACCATGACTATTTCACGCTTCGCAGCCACTTCTACCATAATTTTTGATTTGATAACAGGTGGAAAAGGTATAATAGTGACAGATTGCCAGCTTGTCGCCTAAAGCATACCTGAACCTATTTTCCTTAGTCGCCTCTTAAGACATCCACGGAAGAAATGGAGAGGTGTTATTCTATCCCGACACCACACTGGGTACGGAATCCTAAAAATAGCAAATATTATTAACTAAAATTCCTAATGTTGGGTTGTTGATAATGAGCTCAATTTGCAAAAACTAAGGAATAAAGTTTTAAATGCAAAGCAAGCTGGCAAGTGTTGCACCATTTTTTAATCTTGATTAAATGCGCCATCTTTTGAAATAACTTGCCAAGGGTAGCACAGTACTTTCTTTTTTCAAAATGAAGAGTCAAAGTTACCTAACAATATTTTCGTGAACCATGACTCTCTAAAACTTGACTTATTTCATTAAATTACCGATGTTTTTGGCATCAATTTGTGGTTGCGATTAATAGCGTAGTTAATGAAGATCCCAAAATTAAAAAAAAAACAACCGAAATAGTGACACAGGTGATCACAGGACTTGAAAGTACGACGGAGGGTGGCGATTTTCAACTCTTTTGAAAAAATGCCTATTATTCCTGAACCGAGTGACATGGAATTTTTTTTTTATTTTTCCCAGAACTGGTGTAAGTGGACCTTTCAGCCGGTCCCAAATTATCGTTGAGTTTTGGGACACCCTGTATATTCATACCACGGTTTACACGTTATACTTTCACAGTGTTTTTATTGAGTATTTTTCCCTGTTCCGAGTACAAAATACTTCTCCCGTACCTAGTATAAATCCTTACTCCCAAAAAGGGATTCGAAATCTTGAGGCCACGCGATTACGCTCAGGTGCGTCTTAGATTAATGATACCTTAAACTCATAAACACACTCTCTTTATGCCAAAACCGACCTTAAACGTAAAACGCTAAGAGCTACGAAGACCGCATTTGGAGCGGGAGTTTTCACAACTTTGTAATATTCGAGGATTTTCGGAAATGCGATTTTAATTCCAAGGCGATAAGGGTGGCCTTAGATGCATTCGTAAGAATGTTGATAAAGATTTCTCTTCGTATTTATTAGTCAAATGTAAATGTGCTTTTCGGTTTAGAGGATGCTTCAATTTTTCTGATCGGCTTCCGATATCCACTGATTTATTGGGAAAGAAAATTGTCTTTTGGAAGTTTTTGATAAATTTTTGAAAGATGAGGAGTAACTTGGGCTATCTAGGCAAATGCAGAATAAACATTGCATCCAAGAGGAGTTTTTAAGGGGTTTTAGATGTTTTCAAGCTAAAAACTAACTTCTAAAACATTATTATACTTACATACACATACAATCACGCCTATGTTCCCAAATGGGGTAGGCAGAGCACATAAAACGTGACATAGACAAAACCATTATCATGTCAATTTCACGCTTCACAGCTACTTCTAGCATACGTTTAGGTTTGAAAATAGTTGGAAGAGGTGAAATAGTGACAGTTTGCTAGCCTGTCACCTAAAGCGTATTTTTCTTATTCTTATTTCATTTCATTTATTCATTTATTATTTCTTACGGACTTACAGTTTTCACCAAAGCGTCCGGTAAGAAGCACTTAAACTAGAAATTACTACATTTACAATATAAATTTAAACTATATCTAAATATAAAATAACTTATACAAAAAAAAGGAAAAGAAAAAGAAAACACCTACGCATATATTAAATTTACAAAATCTATTGCCTTACTCGCCTCTTACTATGTCCACGGAAGAAATGGAGAGGTGTTATTTACTATAACCTGTTACATAATAATTTATTTACTGTACACTTTTCAGCAATATTTCATTCAATAATACTTAACGTTGCTCGTTTAAAAAGGGTATGTACCTGTTTACAGTTTGTAAATATTAATAAATTATTAACATCAACAATGAAAATCAGCATTTATATTCCAAAACAAACGCAAAAAATGCAAATGGCTGAAACGATTAATTATCCGTTCTTAGTCAGAACCGGTATAAACCGGTATAAACCGGCAAAAACCGGTACATGGCCGAGAACCGGTGCTAATTGTCGGAGCTATTTGCCTAAGCCGCCATTTGTTTAGGATCCGAGGTAAACTTTTTAAAAGATTACGAAATTCGCTTTCATTTTATAGTGTCAACTGGACTGTTGGCGGGTTCAGAGGGCGCTTGAGTTGCTCTTTTGTTTTGATGTTACTACATGTACTGCGTAAAGCATAATAAAATTCCTCGCTGAATCTGTATGTAGGGATACGATAAACTGAAAGACAACACGACGGTTCTCAATATCCGTGATGGGAATATAGATGACTTTGAAGATTGTGTCGTGAAATGTGCATCAATGCAATGTTACTGTGACACACATACAGACATCACGTCTGTATTCCTAATGAAGTAGGCAGAGCGGACGACACGCTACATAGACAAAACCATGACTTTTTCACGTTTCCTGGCTGCTTCTAGCGTATTTTTTTAGGTTTTGAGTTGGCAGATATAGTGACAGGTTGCTAGCCTGTCGCCTAAAATATACCTGAACCTATTGCCTTCGTCGCCTTTTACGACATCCACGGAAGATATGGAGAGGTTATTATGACGTTCACTGTAAATAAATCCCATGGTGAGTTAAGAATCAATTGGTATAATAAAACCTCTTTAAAAACCAAGATCCTTTCGCAAGGTAAACGGAATCTCCCGTTACACCAAGATACTTTTCAACTGCGAAACGTCTCGGATTCCTGGCACTTTAAATATAAAAGTGACAAAAGGCTTTCATAAATGGAGAAAACCGAGCCGAATGTAATGGGGAAAGAAACATTTCGAGTATTTGCTCGCTTTAAGCGTCTCTAAATCTATATAAAAGGAGCAGCTGACTGACTAAGTGATAATCACGCAGGGGCTAAATTGTTAGTTAGAATCTTCAAATTTTGCACAGGGACGCCTTTTATTTATATATTTATTGATACAAAAAGCTTACGTAACATTACAGTTTAACCAAGTCGTCACGAAAGTTAAATTATAAATACAATTTTATATAAGTATGTAATATTTATGTTTACGCGGGACTTAATCACGGTATTTTTTAATTACCTCTCGACGTTTCGGCCGCGTTACAGCGACCGTGGTCACGAGTTGACTGAAGCGGAGCTCGACGTTTGCTTGGCAGCCCGGGTCCTTCGAACTACCCGCACTTGATTTTCATCAGTAACGGCTCCCCGAACTACCCGCTTTTCACCGATATTGTCCACCATTCCTCTATTACACGTCGAGAGGTAATTAAAAAATACCGTGATTAAGTCCCGCGTAAACATAGGGTAAGGTTCAAAAAAATTGTACATAAATTAAGGGTTAATAAAAACAAAATCACGATCGCGTCTTTTGTGTAACGAAAATTACCTATACAAAATGTATGGGTAATTGTCGTTACACAAAAGAATCAATTAACTTTTGTTTTTATTAAAGCCCTTAACTATGTACAATTTTTTTGAACCTTACCCAAATATGTGTGAGAATCACGAAAGTTTAAAACAGTAAGTATGTAATAGTTTACAAACAATAGGCAAAAATAAAAAGAAATATTATATAGGAACACTAGAGCACCTAGCATCCATCGCCTCACAAAAACTCAAGCATTCATTACAGACTGCCATCCATCGCCATGCAAATAGGTCTTTATGACTTAAAGATTACCGAATAGCCTGAAAAGCTAGTTAGAAATAAAGACGTCTTTAAATAAATATAAATAAGGTTCTATGTGGCTTATGAATTGACCTTTGACCGTACCTATCGGTTTTGCCGCTAGCGGTGATGTTAAAATTCTCCACACAGATCGTTTAAACTATGGCTTGTACGGTCACCGTAAATTCATAGTAATGGTGTACGATTACCAAGAACTATATCCCATATTACAGATATTTTCCAAGCCACATTATTCATAGCAGGCTCTGTTCCCGACGGTCTTCGTTAAGTGTACTTCAGTGCGTGACTTTACGTTCGGAGCTGGTATCTGGCACCGGCCAAGTGATATAGCAGCGGTCAAAAGGCGAGATTGAAGCGAAGTGTTAGATAAGAGGGAGTTTTAAGTTTGCGAAAGTTTGATGGTCCAAAACGGTTTCAAAGGCAGCAAATGGCACGTTTTGCTTGTCATATTTTAAACTGATCCAATGGTCCTCCCATCCCATTCCATCCCTTTCTTTCCCATTGGTGCCGGGTTACAATAGCACCTCCCCCGTTCTTCCCGGGTGTTGTAAGAGTCGACTCTGGGAAAGGGTTAGTGTATTGTGGGCGATGGGCTAGCAATCTGTCACTGCAATATCACGTTTAACTGGTTACCCTGAAATTGCTAAACGTGGCACTGGATTTTTGAATTCACGTGCTTTGCCTACCCCTGTTGGGAATACAGGCGTGAGAATATGTATGTATGTATCCAATGGTGTGAAAATTAAGAGCGCTTTATCCAGTACCGGGTGGATTTAGGCTATTGAGATGATAAGAACATCTCTATAATATCAAATGGCCGACACGGAATACTTCAATCGTGCCAAAAGAGGTTCTTGTACGTGAAAGATGGTCCCTGGATGTTCGGAAACAGTCTCTCAAGGGCTTTGAGGTAAATAAAAGGTACCAACGACAAACTTGTTTGGGTTTCGATGGGATTTCCTATACTAATATTACAGACACGTGTTGGGTTTGGGATTGTACCTGTCCATTTCTTCCATGGATAAGTGACTAAGTAAATGTTGAGGCATGCTTCAGGCGCTAGGCTAGCAACTTCTGCAACCTGTCACTATAATTACCTCTTTCATCTGTTTTTAAACCTCAATTTACCGTGTGGTGGCCGGTTTAGAATAAATGAACACCGCTCCATTTCTTCCGTGGATATCGTGAGCGGCGACTAAAGAAGGTTAATGTACATTTTAGGCGACAGGCTAGCAACCTGTCACTATTATTCCTGCTAACTAAAAATCTAAGGAAATATGCCGGTGCCGTCTCGTGTGCTCTGCCTACCCCATTTGGGAATATAGTTGTGATTGTATGTATGTAATGTCTCCATAAATGGAACAGGCAACGCACAACGTTTCATTTACAAAACTTTAACGATTTATTTTTAATCACAGTGTGGTAAAGAAAATTAACTTTCAACTTACTGAAGAAAAATGGAGCTAAAAATGAAAAAGTCATTGCCAATTTAGATTTATTACGAGCGGTTTTAATTAGATTCTAGAAAATCAAGCGTTCTCAAGCCGTAAATAAAACAAAACATAAACCAGCTGTTCGCGCCGTGACACTATGCTATACAGGGTGACTTCTAAGTCGTGAACAGTTTTTTTTAAACTCTAACTAAACCATTGGTATAAATACTTGCACACAATAATTTGTTATTATTTTTGGACACCCTACGTTTAATTGAATTGTTAACTTATTTATTAATCAAACCACCTTAATTTTCTGGCTGGAAAGTGATGATAAAAATAAAACAATCATTGACAATGACGTCATAACATGATTTTGATGAATTTACTGGACCGATAGATAAAACAATGACAGTTTCATGTTTCGTGGCCACTACTAGCTATGATATTAAGTTGGCAGGTATAATAGTGACAGGTTGCCAGCATTTCGCCTTAAACATAATTTAACATATTTCCTTAGTCGCCCCTTAGGACACCCACGAAAGAAAGGGGAGGTGTTATTCTAAATTCGACACGACACGGCAAAGGAAAAATTGTTACCGTTTTGTATTTGTTACGATTCTTGTGGTCTCTCTACACCTATGTATGTATGTGTATATGTATTTTTATCTCGAATTTATGCATCCATCCCCTCGTTTCATCAGTGAATCCCTTTTGCATTAAAAAAGGGTTATTTCCATTTTAATGATACATCGCATCCCGAAACGCTAGGAGCCACCAATAGGCCTGAACGGTTTCAAAGATTAAATCATTCATAGAAAGGACAGTTCGTACTGAAGTTTGAAGTTGTTCTGGCTAGTTAAAACCCTTTACAGTACGACGCACGTGCTCAAGTGCGAGCGTGAGGGCAATATTACTGCACGCGTGCGACAGAGGTAGATAGCAGCGGATCAACGCTGCAATTTTTCTGTGCTCCGCAACGGGCCTTTAGCAGTAAAATATTGCTATCTCTTTCTACCGTTACCTGTTTGCTATAGACCTTTCACAAGCACACGAAACGTTGCATAAACCAAGCCATGGGCTATTTCACTCTTCATAGCCACTTTCAGCATATTTTCTAGGTTTTAAGTTAGACAAAAAATGTAAAATAGTGACCTATCGCCTAAAATATTTACCTATTCTGTACTACAAACTTCTGAAAAAAAAGGTGTGACTTTACAAATCTACTATTTCACCTATTAGATTTAGGGTTACCTCACCACTTCACTGGCAGAAAAACGCTATGAAAAGAAGCTTCTCCTTTCCCCGCTACTCTATGACGTACCTTACAGCCGTTGACCTAAAAATGCAATGATGAATAGCCATCGTACCATCCTATCGTTCCCACTCGACCCTTCTGACCATTACATACAGTATTACACAAATGATGTATGAATCAATATAGGGGCTTCAGTATGATGGGTACCACAGACTTGTATCGAAATAGATACCGCGAGTTCCTGCATTTGTATGAAAACCAAGCGTGTCACTTTTTCTCTACGTCACGTCACATGAGCGCTTTAGTGATGGGAATTGACAGTCCGAGTGAAACTCATTCAAAGATGACGCCGCCCTATTCAAGTTATCCTGTCTCTAGGCCGTTAAACTAATCTAAGTGGTATAAAACTAAATGAAATCGCTTCAAAAGAGGATGATTGGTCTCCCTTTTGGCTCTATTTTAGTACGCGAAGTACATACACTTGAGTCATCTATTCCGATGTAAATTTGTGATAGGTACACTTTGTAACAGGCTTCTCTCAGAGCGGTATAAAGTTAAGCCCGTCACACATTAAGCAGATACGGTAAGATATCTGTTACAGAACATATATCTGTCAATATCGCTCCCTATACAATTCAATGAGCTACCTCACACTGCGCAGATTTACCGTCAGGTATCTTTTGACACCGATATATGGAAAAATGGCATTTATACGCAGGTAAAAAATTATCGTATATGCGTAGTCTGTGACGGGCTTTAGAACAAAGACGCTGGAAACTCTGTTCGGGAGGTACAAGAGAAAGATCAGGGTTTAACGAAATTGATTGGTTTGAAAAGGTATTGTAAGGACGTAAAGAATTATAAATAAGATGGTAAAGTAGGTTGATAAAAATAAACTTATATTATGTAATCACGCCTGTATTCCTAAATGAGTTAGCCAAAGCACATGAATCGCTATGTAGTTAAAACGTGAGTATTTCACGATTTGTAGCTACTTCTGGCATATTTTTTGGTTTTAAGTGAAGAGGTCCAACCGTGACAAGACGCCAAAAAACACTTAATAACACTTTTGGTTAATTCCACTAAAAATCAAGAGCTCAATCGATATTAATAGTTAAAAAAATAACCTAAATGGCAATTAAAATCGTCGCTTTCTAAAATACCACCCATACCCGTGCGAGGTGACCACACGCGGCCCGGGAATTCGGATAAGTCCCGGAATAACCCCGTTCGAGGAATCCCGGGAATGCCGGCCGTTTTATTATCGTGCCGGCCTTAAAATGCTTTGATGTTTGCGTTACGTTTTTAGATTAACGGTTATTTTGTTAAAGCCTTTTAGGGCGAGGTTTGGCTTTATCAGACTGTCAACACGCTGTATTTAACGACGGAGATTTCGCCATAATATTTATTAATGCGAATTATATTTTACTGGAGATATCTGAAAACCAGTACTGAGGTGTACAAAATTATTACAAAATAATTTAGAGATAGAATTAAGATAAATATTAAAAAGTTAAAAAAAACTTTTCTAACTACATAAGTATGATAACTAATTATCGAAGTCTTGCAAAAGTGTTTAAGAGTGTATAAGATAAACCGGCCAAGTGCGAGTCGGACTCGCGCACGAAGGGTTCCGTACCAAAAACTGCAAAAAATCAGAATCTTTGTATGGGAGCCCCCCTTAAATACTAATTTTATTTTTATTTAATTATTTATTTTTAAAGTAGATATTTAATTAAACATTCTGTGAGCATTTCAAGTATTTAGCTGTTACAATTATTTAAATAGACCCAAAACAGCAAAAAAAAAACTGCAAAAAAATAGGTTTTTTGTATGGGAGCCCCCCTTAAATACTATTTTTTTATATATTTTTTTTTAAGTAAATATTTAATTAAATATTCTGTGAGCATTTCAAGTATTTACCTTTTACAGTTATTTAAATAGATCCAAAATAGCAAAAAAGAACACGTTTTTTGTATGGGAGCCCCCCTTAATTATTATAATTATTTTAATTTTAGTATTTGTTGTTATAGCGGCAACAGAAATACATCATCTGTGAAAATTTCAACTCTCTAGCTCTCACGGTTCGTGAGATACAGCCTGGTGACAGACAGACGGACGGACGGACGGACAGACAGACAGACAGACAGACAGCGAAGTCTCAGTAATAGGGTCCCGTTTTTACCCTTTGGGTACGGAACCCTAAAAAAAGAAGGTCCGATTCGAATAAGAGCCAAAAAGAGGTTCATGTAGAGGTGTAATAGTACAATAAACACTTAATCGTATAAAAAAGCATTACACGTTTATTAAAGAAAAAAATATAGTTATTAAATATAGAATATACAAATACAATGATGAATAGATTAATAAAGAGAAAAAAAAAAGGTAACATCTTGAGCTGGTGCCATACATCTTCAGGCGTTCCCTTAATTGAAGAGACTTGTCTCTAAATGACCGGGAAACCCATGGTTACTCTAACCCTTGGTCACGCTCGCACGCCACGACCAAAAATTGAAATGTCCGGTCATACACAAATTTAATTCCTATCCAGCCCGGTTGAATGCGACAGGGTTGTATGACGGGATCGTTTCGATTTTAATCTTGCATCGCTTTTTGGCTTAATTTAATTTGGTTTGTGGTGTTTGTGGAATGTTATTTATTGTTACGTTGGTGATAAGTATGTAATTAAAACGTGTGGTTTGAATACAATTACTTGTGTTTGTAGATCTCCCTTGCAATTAAATTTTGTTATTTAGAGTTATAACTTTTCGGTACAAAATAATGTGGATTCAAATAAAAGTTTAATAAAAGTTGATTGATAAAGATCCATTTAGGGATAAGACCACTTTCGTCATTTATATTTTTGTTTGTAATATAATAATGACTTTATGACTTACTTAATATATCTAATTAAGATACATTATTGGAGCCTCACTGTCCTGTATAAAGTACAAATCAAAATAAGTAAGGATGCCGAATAGAGTAGGTACGTGTTGCTCAAAGACAAAAAAAAAAGTTAAATTGTTGTGAAAAATTTCAAATTTCAACAGGATGCTTTTAAGAGACTGTTATCTGTTGAAAAACTCCAATTTTTATATCGACTTAAATATTAACTGCTATTTTCAAATCTGAGTCATAACATACAGTAACTAAGTACTAAGTACACAAGATCACGTTTTCAGAAAAAAATCTTTCAGCAAACACAAATACCGCTGAACAGTCACACATTCTCCTCACACATTTACAATGTAATAAAAATTTAACAAAATCCCTTGAATCACGTTAAAGTAGAATTTAATTCTACTATAATTTTCTCAACAATCCATTTTAAGCAGACATCTGATAAGACTCACAGAACACTGCAGCAGGGTTCACCGTTAATTGGTGATCTTATCAACAGAAATGTGATGATAACAAAACAACAGAGGATGGTACAGTTTTGATATGTAATCAAGTCGTTATGACGTCCCTTGTGAAGTTATTTGTCAACGCAGAGAAAACCATAGCCGAAATACGTGTTTATTAATAAAAAGTGACAGTAGTGTCAAACATTCTTGTGACAGATTTCATGTGGCTTAACATAGCGATTGACATTATTTTCTTTTACCACAAACCTTTGCGACTGTTGATCAACTTGCTTTTGTATATGAAAATTAATGTAACGTAGTATTTTTCGAATGTACCAGTATAACGTGGTAAGTTCTTGTTTATTTATATAGATAACTTTATTGTTAATCGAGATAAAGCTAATCTATACCCTTCTCTGTCTCTCGTATCTATCTGTCATTTTTATGACAGCCCACACGATGAGGCGATGGACTAAATAACTAAGTACCTAAATTAAAATATATAGGTATAGAGCATATTTAGCTGATCTCTGTAGGAAGATATTGTCGCGAATCAAAGTATCACACATAATAAAAAACACAAGAAATTGAACTTCGAATTTTTGTGTCAATTTTTTTTGAATACTTCGTCCTCTATACAGAACAATCGGTTATTCATTTGACTATCAACTTGTCCTACATAAAGTACGCTAGGACTTTGAGGGATTTATGAAAACGTAATAGATTCCAACTGGCAATGATTTGATAAATTAAAGTTTCTAAACCACGACCACGCCTAACGGACTGATGTATAATGAGTATTTAGATGGGAACTGATTAGATAACTTTGATACTGAAATTGATAACCCACCTACGAACTTATCAAGTGTTTCTTTTAATTAGAACTTAATCCGTTACGGCGTAGAGACTAAATTAGATATACACCGTCATGTAGAGGTACGACGTTTCTAAATTTAATCGCTCGAATGGCCTCATGTTTACTGATTTCTAAGTATTTATAAAATTTGTACTCATTTTAACAACGGAAGTTATTCATAACATTAATTACATACATACAATCACGCCTATTATGTTCCCATACGGGGTAGGCAGAGCATACGAAACGTGACATAGACAAAACGATGATCTTAATTATATTATTATCACGCTTCGCAGCCACCTCTAGCATAATTTTAGATTTGGTAACATGTGGAACATGTATAATAGTGACAGGTTGCTAGCCTGTCGCCTAAACCATACCTAAACCTATTTTCCTTAGTCGCCTCTTACGACGTCCACAGAAGAAATGGAGTGGTGTTATGCTATCCCGTTACCACACATAACATTAATTAATTATGGATAATGTTAACTTGAGCTGGAGAGTTCTTACTATTATACAGACATCACGCCAGTATACACAAATGGCAAGTCAGTGGGCATGTTCAGTATTTATGGTTTCGGCACGGGCTATCCGTTTCCCAAAACATCCGTTCCCAAAACACCCGTTCCCATAACCACCTTTTCCCAAATAATCCGTTTCGCAATATAAGTGCTTCCCAAAATATGCTTCTCCCAAAATATAAGATTTAGCTTGATATCCGTTTCCCAAAAACACCTATTCCCAAAATGACCGTTCCCTTTACTACAGTTTCCTAAATAATCCGTTTCCCAAAACACCCGTTCCCAAAACACCATGTTAAGTTAGAATATTTAATGTTGTCTACGGAAGCTTCAATACATAATTTTTGAGGAGCTTGATTTGAAGCTGTAAAATGTAAAATGATGATGAGTTACAAATTTTGTGGCCGAGTTAGTAAATTTGGTGGCAATGTATAACTCAGAAGTCTTGACATTTTTAGTGGGCGTTAGTGGGCGTTTTTTAGAGGCTATATCATTTTCCCGATGCTTAATTATTAAATTAGAAGTTTGAGTATGCGGCCAAAAAGAAAAACTGCGGCCAGATATATATTATTTGCCTTTCAGATACAGGTGTCATGAATCATGAGCGACTAATCTTTTGGCATCTGGTTGATATTATGAATACCGGGTGTTTCGACATAGTGGTGTCATGAGAAACGGATATTTTGGGATTACGGGTGTCATGAAAGACGTATCTTTTGGCATCTGGTTGATATGAACACCGGGTGTTTCGACATAGTGGTGTCGTGAGAAACGGATCTTTTGGCATACTTTCATTTGAAGAAACTGATATTTTGAACCGGGTGTTTTGGGAACGGATGTTTTGGGAAACGGATAGCCCGTGCCGAAACCGTATTTATGATGGCCTGCGCAGAGGGCAGACTATCCGCGACGGACTTTTTAGTCTGTGAAAATAGAAGCTATGGAATTATATATATTAACGCACACAACGCGTAAAAAGTCCGGCGCACAATGCATACTATCCACGCAGACTTTTTGTGCGCCTCAGACTCGATCCCACAAAAAATCTGTCATCTGCGCAGGGCGTGATGGAGCAATAAAGATTCACACATCAAAATTGTTTATTATTTTGTCCTTTATACAGTACATTCGACCGTTAATGTTCATTTGACCCTTATAGACTTGTGGTCCTAAGGGGTTAAGCCAAAAAGTTATGCAAGAAAAGGTTAAAAACTACCGTTATAAGGCAAACAATAAAGTATCGAATCAATTGTAATCAACTAAACGTTATTCCTAATCAAAGTTACCATTAGTCGATTGGAATCGAGTGATAATGAAGCGGTCGATCGATCCAAACGATAGCGTGATTAAGTTGTTCCAAGTTGTTGTACCCTGAGGAGTACAGTTGTATCGCTTTAGAACTTTGTCGTAGTGGACCTTTACACTAGACAGACCTCTAAGGTGCAGCCCAGACGACAGACTTTTTGTGCGATCGAGTCTGCGGCGCACAAAAAGTCTGCTTGGATTGTATGCATTGTGCGCCGGACGTTTCGCTCGTCGTGTGCGTTACTGCATATAATTCCGTAGATTCTATTTTCACAGACTAAAAAGTCCGTCGCGGATAGTCTGTCGTCTGCGCAGAGCCTAAGAGTTGAATCTTCTTAAGGTGCCGAGTGACATGTGAATTTTTGACTGCGGAACTGGGTGAAGGTCACCATGACGCGTATATCAGTCGGTAACACTAAATGGGACATACAAAACAATGACTATTTCACGTTTCGTGGCCACTTGTAGGTTTTTTTAGGTTTTGAGTTAGCAGGTATAATAGTGACAGGTTTCTAGCCTGTTGCCTAAAATGTGCCTTAACCTAATTCCTTAAACGCTTCTTACGGCCACAGAAGAAATGGAGGGGTGTTATTCTAAGCCCAACACCACACGGAACTTTACGGGATATTTTATGGGTTTTAAGTTCAAAGGTACTACAGTAACAGGTTGTTAGCCTGTAGCCTAAAATATACCTTAACATTGTATACATACATACAGTCACGCTTGCACTCCCAAATGGGGTAGGCAGAGCACACAAAATGCTACATAGACAAAACGATAACTATTTCACATAACTATGACTATTAACATTGTACTCGTATGTCTGTTAAAAATGCCTAAGAAGCTTTCAAAATATCATGTAGTATCATGGTTTTGTCTATGTAACTTTTTGTGTAGTCTACCTGTCAGATGTTAAAAGACAAGCTTGATGCGCGTTTTTGTCTGTTATATTGATAATAATAAAAAATCCAGTTCTAAGAAGCGTGAAATTGACAAAATTGTTACCACAGACAGTTTAGAACTGTAGTGTCAGTTATTAATACAATTCTAAACTATAATTTTAAGCCGTTAATTCCCTAGAAGGCGCCAAAAACAGGGCAATAAAATGAAAATTTAAGGAAAAATATCACGTTTCCGAATTAGATTCAAGCAATGCAATCTCATTTAAACCCTGATAAAGAGATAGTTGGCGCGATAACGCAAAAATAGCTAGTTTGTTAATCGTAAAGCAAACGGCAAGAACGTGGGCCGGTTTATTTATATTGCCTAGGCATGCTAGCGCGATGGGTCTAGCCTAGGGCGTCGCAGAAGAGCTAATGTTTAGGCGCAGCGCAGACGACAGAGTTTTGTCCGATCGAGTCTGCGCAGCAATA